>JBBGZY010000314.1:3065000-3317500 GCA_037952925.1 Lithobates clamitans
TTGAAGCCATGGCCCAGCTATATGAGGACCCTCACCGCTGAGGCAGCTTTGTTCGCGCTCCAGCAAGGCTGTAGGCCGGCCGAGGACTATGTTATGGACTTTCGACGCTGGAGCGCGGACACTCAATGGAATAACGCAGCCCTACGCCACCAGTTCCGCATGGGGCTATCTGAGGGTCTTAAGGATGAACTTGCCCGGGTAGGAATGCCTGACACCTTGGAGGAGCTCATTGCTATTACTATCCAAATTGACCAACGCCTTCGTGAGCGCCGGTCTGAACGATCTTCTCAACAAACGCGGCCTATGTGGATGACCGCAAGAGCCCCGCTGCCTGCCTCCCGGTATCTACCTTCTGCCGGCCCAAGTCCAGTCAACCAAACAACTGATGCTCCTGAACCTATGCAACTGGGACTTATGCATACTACTCTGACCCCTGAAGAACGGGCACGCAGGCGCCAACTGAATCTTTGTCTCTATTGTGGCGGGACGGGTCACTATGTGAACAACTGCCCAGTAAAGATCCGTAAGTGTTTTTCTTCAACTGCAACCAGTTTATCCACTTTAACAGCCAATGCCACTCAACTTGTTCTCCCTCTCTCATTACAGCTCCAGGGAAGAACAATTCAAGTCAACGCCATTGTTGATTCCTGGGTATGTAGCTGCTTTGTTGACTCTGTTTTTGCTACCCAACAAGATCTTCCTTTAAAGAATAAAACACACAGACTTGCAATTTTTCTGGCCGATGGGTCCCATACAGGGATGAGCCGAACACCCCCCTGTTCGGTTCGCACCAGAACATGCGAACAGGAAAAAAATTTGTTCGAACACGCGAACACCGTTAAAGTCTATGGGACACGAACATGAATAATCAAAAGTGCTAATTTTAAAGGCTAATATGCAAGTTATTGTCATTAAAAGTGTTTGGGGACCTGGGTCCTGCCCCAGGGGACATGAATCAATGCAAAAAAAAGTTTTAAAAACGGCCGTTTTTTCAGGAGCAGTGATTTTAATAATGCTTAAAGTCAAACAATAAAAGTGTAATATCCCTTTAAATTTCATACCTGGGGGGTGTCTATAGTATGCCTGTAAAGGGGCGCATGTTTCCCGTGTTTAGAACAGTCTGACAGCAAAATGACATTTTGAAGGAAAAAACACATTTAAAACTACCGCGGCTATTGCATTGCCGACAATACATATAGAAGTTCATTGATAAAAACGGCATGGGAATTCCCCACAGGGCAACCCCGAACCAAAATTTTTAAAAAAATGATGTGGGAGTCCCCCTAAATTCCATACAAGGCCCTTCAGGTCTGGTATGGATATTAAGGGGAACCCCAGCCAAAATTTTAAAAAAAATTGACGTGAAGTTCCCCCTAAATTCCATACCAGACCCTTCAGGTCTGGTATGGATTTTAAGGGGAACCCCGCGCCAAAAAAAAAAAAAAAAACGGCGTGGGGTCCCCCTAAAAATCCATACCAGACCCTTATCCGAGCACGCAACCTGGCAGGCCGCAGGAAAAGAGGGGGGGACGAGAGTGCGGCCCCCCCCTCCTGAACCGTACCAGGCCACATGCCCTCAACATTGGGAGGGTGCTTTGGGGTAGCCCCCCAAAACACCTTGTCCCCATGTTGATGAAGACAAGGGCCTCATCCCCACAACCCTGGCCGGTGGTTGTGGGGGTCTGCGGGCGGGGGGCTTATCGGAATCTGGAAGCCCCCTTTAACAAGGGGACCCCCAGATCCCGCCCCCCCCCCTGTGTGAAACGGTAAGGGGGTACTTACCCCTACCATTTCACTAAAAAAACTGTCAAAAATGTTAAAAATGACAAGAGACAGTTTTTGACATTTCCTTTATTTAAATGCTTCTTCTTTCTTCCTTCATCTTCTTCTGGTTCTTCTGGCTCTTTTGGTTCTTCCTCCGGCGTTCTCGTCCAGCATCTCCTCCGCGGCGTCTTCTATCTTCTTCTCCTCGGGCCGCTCCGCACTCATGGCATGGGGGGGGAGGCTCCCGCTCTTCTCTTCATCTTCTTCTCTTCTTCATCTTCTTCTTCATCTTCTTCTTCTTCTTCTCTTCTTCCTTCTTCTCTTCTTCATTTCTTCTCCGGGCCGCTCCGCAGCCATGCTGGCATGGTGGGAGGCTCCTGCTGTGTGACGGCGTCTCTTCGTCTGACGGTTCTTAAATAACGGGGGGCGGGGCCACCCGGTGACCCCGCCCCCCTCTGACGCACGGGACATGACGGGACTTCCCTGTGGCATTCCCCGTGACGTCACAGGGAAGTCCCGTCAAGTCACCGTGCGTCAGAGGGGGCGGGGTCACCGGATGGCCCCGCCCCCCGTTATTTAAGAACCGTCAGACGAAGAGACGCCGTCACACAGCGGGAGCCTCCCACCATGCCAGCATGGCTGCGGAGCGGCCCGGAGAAGAAATGAAGAAGAGAAGAAGGAAGAAGAGATGAAGAAGAAGAAGAAGATGAAGAAGATGAAGAGAAGAGCGGGAGCCTCCCCCCTCATGCCATGGGTGCAGAGCGGCCCGAGGAGAAGAAGATAGAAGACGCCGCGGAGGAGATGCTGGACGAGAACGCCGGAGGAAGAACCAGAAGGGCCAGAAGAACCAGAAGATGAAGGAAGATAGAAGAAAGAAGAAGTATTTAAATAAAGGAATTGTCAAAAACTGTCTCTTGTCATTTTTAACATTTTTGACAGTTTTTTAGTGAAATGGTAGGGGTAAGTACCCCCTTACCATTTCACACAGGAGGGGGCCGGGATCTGGGGGTCCCCTTGTCAAAGGGGGCTTCCAGATTCCGATAAGCCCCCCGCCCGCAGACCCCCACAACCACCGGCCAGGGTTGTGGGGATGAGGCCCTTGTCTTCATCAACATGGGGACAAGGTGTTTTGGGGGGCTACCCCAAAGCACCCTCCCAATGTTGAGGGCATGTGGCCTGGTACGGTTCAGGAGGGGGGGGGCGCACTCTCGTCCCCCCCTCTTTTCCTGCAGCCTGCCAGGTTGCGTGCTCGGATAAGGGTCTGGTATGGATTTTTGGGGGGACCCCACGCCATTTTTTTTTTTTTGGCGCGGGGTTCCCCTTAAAATCCATACCAGACCTGAAGGGTCTGGTATGGAATTTAGGGGGAACCCCACGTCAATTATTTTTTTAAATTTTGGCTGGGGTTCCCCTTAATATCCATACCAGACCTGAAGGGCCTTGTATGGAATTTAGGGGGACCCCCACATCATTTTTTTTTTTTGGTTCGGGGTTGCCCTGTGGGGAATTCCCATGCCATTTTTATCAATGAACTTCTATGTGTATTGTCGGCAATGCAATAGCCGCGGGTAGTTTTAAATGTGTTTTTTTCTTCAAAATGTCATTTTGCTGTCAGACTGTTCTAAACACAGGAAACATGCGCCCCTTTACAGGCATACTATAGACACCCCCCAGGTATGAAATTTAAAGGGATATTACACTTTTATTGTTTGACTTTAAGCATTAATAAAATCACTGCTCCTGAAAAAACGTCCGTTTTTAAAACTTTTTTTTTGCATTGATCCATGTCCCCTGGGGCAGGACCCAGGTCCCCAAACACTTTTTATGACAATAACTTGCATATAAGCCTTTAAAATTAGCACTTTTGATTTCTCCCATAGACTTTTAAAGGGTGTTCCGCGGCATTCGAATTTGCCGCGAACACCCCAAATTGTTCGCTGTTCGGCGAACTTGCGAACAGCCAATGTTCGAGTAGAACATGAGTTCGACTCGAACTCGAAGCTCATCCCTAGTCCCACATAAGATCTGGACAGGTCTCTCAAGAAACCCTTCCTCTGTCTGCTACCTGCTCATCTCAGCACCGAGAAATCCTAGTCCTGGACGTTATTTCATCGCCACTTTTCCCAATCATTTTGGGTATGCCCTGGCTTCAAGCCCACAATCCTCTTGTTAACTGGGCCACGGGCGAGATCAAGTTTCAGTCACCCTATTGCCAAAGACATTGTCTACCTGAACCCGTTAATTCTGCTGCTACCTTACTTTGTATGGACATTGACCCAGATCTGCTTCAAGATGTACCAGAGGTCTATCAGGAATTTGCAGATGTGTTCAGCAAGAAGGGAGCAGACTCTCTGCCACCCCATCGTCCCTATGACTGTCCAATTGAGTTGCTTCCTGGAGCTGAGATTCCTTTTGGGCGCATCTTTCCGCTATCTGAAAAAGAACAAGAGGCACTTAAGGTTTACATAAACGAAAATCTTGAAAAAGGCTTCATCCGACAGTCCACGTCACCAGCTGGTGCGGGAATATTTTTTGTCTCCAAAAAAGATCAAACGCTTCGCCCTTGTGTGGACTATCGGGAGCTAAACAAAGTTACGGTCAAAAACCGTTATCTGTTGCCTCTAATACCTGAACTGTTCCAGAAATCAAGGTCTGCCATCATCTTTACCAAATTATATCTGAGAGGGGCCTCAATCTGGTCCACATTCGGGCCGGGGATGAATGGAAGACGGCCTTCCGGACCCGTTTTGGACATTATGAATACCTAGTCATGCCCTTTGGCCTTTGCAATGCTCCTGCCACGTTTCAGCACCTGGTCAATTATGTGTTTAAAGATTTCCTGGACATCTTTCTAATCGTCTACTTGGACGATATTCTAATCTTCTCCAGTTCACTCGAGCAACATAGGGAACATGTCCGTAAAATCCTGACCCGACTCCGCCTGCACAGATTGTATGCTAAGGCGGAGAAGTGCGAATTTGAGCAAAAAGAGATTCAGTTCCTGGGGTTAGTGATCTCCCCAACCGGCATCAAAATGGATCCTCAGAAGGTGCCTGCTGTGTTAGAATGGCCAGCACCCATGGACAAGAAGGGCGTACAACGCTTCATTGGGTTTGCAAACTTTTATAGGAAGTTTATCAGATGGTTCTCTGCCATCATCTCCCCCATCACACAGCTAACTAAGCAGAATCTTCATTTTCACTGGAACCCGGAAGCTCAGGAGGCCTTTGAAGAGTTAAGCTCCGATTCTTAGCCATCCTGACCCATCTTTGCCCTTTATCCTGGAGGTTGACGCTTCCGAAGTAGCTGTGGGTGCTATTATTTCCCAACGGCAAGGCAACAAGGACCTGATGCATCCTGTAGGGTTCTTTTCTAGGAAACTTTCACCGGCTGAGCGGAACTACGATGTGGGGGACCGGGAGCTACTTGCTATCAAGACAGCTTTGGAGGAATGGAGGTATTTGCTTGAAGGCGCAGTCCACCCAGTACTGATTTATACGGATCACAAGAATCTGGAATATTTAAGATCTGCTAAAAGACTAAAACCCAGACAGGCCCGTTGGGCTCTATTCTTTACACGGTTTTGTTTCCATATCACCTACCGGCCGGGATCCAAAAATGTAAAGCCAGACGAGCTGTCGCGCATGTTTGATAATCCTAAAGACTTTTCTGTACCTGACACTATTCTGCCGGCAAATAGTTTCCTTCTCCTTCAAACAGATCTTCTGTCCATGATCAGAGAAGCATCCCCAGAACCTTCAAGTCTCCAGGGGTCCTCTTTAACATCTCGAGATGGACTATTATGGAGGGGAAGTCAAATTTTTGTACCAGAGAACGTCCGAGTCAAGGTGCTGACTCTTTTGCATGATCATCCACTTGAAGGACATTTTGGGGTCCGTAAGACCCTTGAGCTGGTGCAGCGCACCTTTTGGTGGTCTAACCTGAAGGAATTTTGCAGAAAATATGTCAACTCCTGTTCTGTCTGCATCCAGAATAAAACTCCCAGGAACAGAGCTTGGGGACTACTAAGACCATTGCCTATACCAGATAGGCCCTGGAGGATGATAGCAATGGACTTTATAGTTGAATTGCCATGTTCTGAGGGATGTTCGGCGATCCTTGTGGTCGTTGACCGGCTATCCAAAATGGCCCACTTTGTGCCCCTAAAAGGAACACCTTCTGCTGTGGAGACGGCCCGTGTGTTCATTAGGGAAATTGTCAGGTTACATGGAATCCCCGCAAATATAGTGTCCGATAGGGGGGTACAGTTTACCTCACGCTTTTGGAGAGCCCTTTGTGAAAATCTGAAAATTGAACTAGCTCTGTCCTCAGCATACCATCCCCAAACAAATGGGCAAACTGAAAGGACAAATCAGACTCTGGAGCAATACATTAGGTGTTTTACGTCTTTTGTGCAAGATGATTGGGTGTCCTTGCTGTGTCCAGGACACAGTGCAGTTCCTCAGTCATAATAACCGGATCTTGCAGGAAGCGGTATCCAAGGCACAAGCGGACAATAAGAGGTTCTTTGATCAGAAAAGAAGAGGAGATCTAAACCTTCAGCTTGGCGACAAGGTATGGCTGTCTACCAATAATATTAGATTGAAATGTCCTTCCAAGAAGCTTGCCCCTAAATTTATTGGGCCTTTCCCTGTGAAAAGGATAATTAATGAGGTGTCTTATGAATTATGCTTACCTGACTCACTTAAGATATACCCTGTGTTTCACGTGTCACTCTTGATGCCTGCTGTAGATGATCCTTTTCCTGATAGGGGCACCAGGGTCCCTGAACCAGTTCTGGTGGACGGCAATGAGGAGTATGAAGTGGAAGCCATCCTTGACTGCAGAAAGAGGTCTGGGCAAGTACAGTTTTTAATTAAGTGGAAGGGGTATGGTCCGGAAAACAACTCATGGGAACCTGACTGTAATATTCATGCCAAACATTTGATTCATGCCTATTTCTCTGCCCATCCTGAAAAGAAGAGTTATCTGGGCATCCGGAGGCTGCCCGTTGGGAGGGGGCAATGTCAGGGGCATGTCAGTAGCCGTCGGGCGAATCTGCGTGCATGCAGGTGCACGAGGAGTCTTTCTAGGACAATTCAGCTCAATTCCCCACCAAGGGGTGCCGGAGCGCTCCCGCGCGTGCCCGTACGCGCGTTTGCGGTACGCGTGCGCGCCCGTGCGCGCGCCCGTTCGCGCTAGCGCTGTTTTGGCGCCAATGTCCCTTTAAAAGAATGACAGGTGCTCATGTCAGGTGCTGTTCGTCTGCAGCTCTGCACCTGAAGTTCCTGTATCTGCCTGTCTGTTATTTTGCTAGTGACCCGGCTACATCTGACCATTCTTCAGTCTCCTATCCGACCCGGCTTGCCTGACCTTGCTTATTCTGTTACCTGTTGCCGAACTCCTGCCTGCCTGACTATCCTTGGATCATCCCTCCTGTTTATACCTGCCTGATCTCCTGCCAAAACGGACTGTCTGACCTTGCTTGCCTGTGTCCTGTGACGCTGCTCTCAGCCTGCTTGTTTTGCATCCCGCTGCTGTCTTCGCATCTGTCTGCCTGCCTCCGGGCTTGCACCAGCTTACCTGCATCCGCAGCTCAGCCATCTCCCCACTGCGCTCAGGAGACCACTGTTCCCACTTCCAGCGGCTCCTGAACCAGCGTTTAAGAGAGGTCTCCTTCTACCAGTCAGGCTCAACTACCAGGTACCTAACAACCCCATTCAATACAATTTGTTCTAATATGTAAAAAACTTCCCCAACTGGGTAATTCATTATGTTCAAGATTCTACAATCATATATCTTAATTATTAGTAGACATCTATATTTGTGCTTTTAGAGCCACATTAAGCCATTTTTTTCATCTTTGCACTACTGGCCAAAGTGACAGTCTCTTGCTTGTCAACTCTGCAATCCACTTATAGCTTTTTTCAGTGCTCCTCCTGCCTTCTCTGTCTAATGCCTCCTACACACGGTCGGACATTGATCGGACATTCCGACAACAAAATCCTATGATTTTTTCCGACGGATGTTTGCTCAAACTTGCTTTGCATACACACAGTCACACAAAGTTGTCGGAAAATCTGATCATTCTGAACGCGGTGACGTAAAACACGTACGTTGGGACTATAAACGGGGCAGTAGCCAATAGCTTTCATCTCTTTATTTATTCTGAGCATGCGTGGCACTTTGTGCGTCGAATTTGTGTACATACGATCGGAAATTCCGACAATGGATTTTGTTGTCGGAAAATTTTATAGCCTGCTCTCAAACTTTGTGTGTCGGAAAATCCGATGGAAAATGTGTGATGGAGCCTACACACGGTCGGAATTTCCCACAACAAGGTCCTATCACACATTTTCCGTCTGAAAATCCGACCGTGTGTACGGGGCATTAGTCAGTACAAAATTCCTGGTGCTTCAAGAAATGTAGGTGTGGGACCTCCATGCAAAGTATTTCACCAAGCTGAAATATTGTTATATGACAGAACTTAAGTTTATGTAAGTTATGATGCAGGAAGAAGCAGAGGAGGAAACCTGTTATGATGAGTACAAGTGTGTTGGTTAGTGGGCTTTAAAGAGATTATGTTACCTTACCTTGAATGGGCAATATGCCTCTTTATGTTACTGCACATTGCAGATAACCATTGTATTTTGCAAAATATGACATAGCTATGCAATATTTTTATTGTCTAAAATGTTTATTATCGGTAAAAAAAAAAACCTCTAATAATCAATGAATTTAGTCTACTTATGTTCAGCCCTGATACTGATCATCAGTTACTTATCAAGCTAATCTTTAATTATGGAGACATTTATAAGTATAATTAACACAAAAAATTCTAGTAAATATTCAAGGTGGCATTCATTTTATTTCAATCTTATTTTTATTGAACAATGTACAAGATATGTTACATACAATTGTGTACTTTTAGCCTTATTTCTGTATTTCTGCAGCTTTTTACACATTTCCCATTACAATGAACTATGTTTACATCTTATTAGGTATATGCAATAATCATTTTATGGTATTTATTCATTAACTCCTCGTCGTTGGATTTGAGCGATCTCTCATTATGGTCGCATCCTCCGACATGGAGCCATGTCTGCTAATCCTTGCTGTTGATATTTCTAGTGATTACATATACATTGTCTGTTGATATTGGTAAGTTAGTAATCTCTTGTACCTTTGTAGATAATATATCTCTGATCTTTAACATTAATGAAGGTAACCTATAGAAAAGAAAACAAGTAAACAAGTAGAACATGTCCCAATAGTCATATTGCTTCCCCTGATCTATGTCTTAATTCAAGATATTCAGACCCTTAAGAAATCAGTCGCCCTGAGTACCATACATTCCATGGTGACCATAATTTGAATATCTTCTCATATTTCCCCATAGTTGATGCATGTAAAACTTCATATGTACCGTAATTGTGGACTGTAGTTATTACTTCTGTTATGGATGGGGGCTCTATATCTTTCCAGTGTCTGAGGATTGTAAGCCTAGTTGCCAACAATATGTGAGATATTATTCTTCTGAGCTGGATTGGTATAGATTCTAGGTTTATTGATAGCCATTGTTGAATTTAATGGGCGAGTCTGTTGCGTAAAGTTTTGTATTATGTTTGCTATCTGGTTCCATAATGGTTTTATTTTAGGGCAACTCCATAGAATATGGGTCAACGTGCCGCATTCCCCACATAATCGCCAACATTCAGGAGAGGAATTATGATAAATTTTAGATATTCGACTGGGTGTGAGGTACCACTTGTGGAAGATTTTTTGCTGCATCTCCCACAGGTTAGTGCTTTTAGTGGAGTTGTATATGTTATTAAATGTTGTCTCCCATTTTTCCACTGAGTAAGATTGTCCCAGTTCGATTTCCCATGCTATAATGTTCTGAGATTTGGTGCATATATTTTTTTCTTGGAGACCTAGATATAAGGTTGATATCCCTTTTAGTTTTGTTGTGGTTTGTGTTAAGTATTGGAATATCTTCGCTGGTAAAGTGGTATATATGTTTGGGTGTCTTTTCAGGAGTTGAGTAATCTGTGCGTATTTATAATATTCTGTATGTGGTAAACCAAATTCTTTCTGTATAGTATTAAATGTTTTGACTGACCTACTCTCTACTAGATCCTCGATGTGTTGGATACCTTTCATCTGCCATGTCTTTAAGTTAATATCTGGTATGATATGGCTAAGTGCAGAAATCTGGAGTTTAAGTGGTATTTGTGCTCCTGTCCAATCTGGGTAGTTTCTAAGGTGGCCCCATGCCCTTATTGCTGCAGGTATGGTTGGGGATAGCTTAACATCTAAGGAGAAGTTCAGATGGGCTGTCATGAGAAAATCCTTCAATGACCTGTTTTTTATTTGATTTTTTTCTATCTCTGCCCACAGTGTAGACAGGCCCGTTTCAGAGGATAACCCATTTCTAATTTGCGCTAGTATGGTCGCAAAGTAGTAGTCTTGCATGTGTACATGTCCAACCCCTCCCACTTTCCTGTGTTTTATAAGCTTGGTGAAGGCACACCTTGCCTTCTTTCCTTGCCATATATATCTATTTATTATGGGTTGTAGGGAGTTAAAGAAAGAGTTTGGCAGTGAGATTGGAAGAGTCCTGAATAGGTAAAGTATCTGTGGTAGAATTTGCATCTTGAAAGCTGCAAGTCTGCCCAGCCACGAAAGTTCAGTTTTTGCAAGTTTTTTTAGTTTGTCAGGTAGCTGTTTCATAAAGGGGGTGTAGTTAGCTGCCAATAGGTCTCCAGACTTAGGAGTTAGTGTGATGCCCAAGTATTTTATTCCCTCCTTTTTCCATATGTATGTGAAGTTTTGTTCTAGTTTTTGTCTAATCTGTGGCAATATTCCTAGATTTAAGATATAGGACTTAGATTTGTTTACTTTATAATATGATACCCTGTTGAATGTTTGTAAGGCCTTGTGGACTGATGGTAGGGAAGTTTCTGCTTTTGTGAGCATCAGTATGATGTCATCTGCGAATAAACTGATTGTATGGCTTCTCTGGCCTATTTGTACCCCAGATATAAGTGGATGTGTTCGCAAGTGGGTTGCCAGTGGTTCCATTAATAGGTTGAAGATCAGGGGGGAAAGGGGATACCCCTGTCTCGTCCCGTTGGTAATTTGGAACGGGGCAGAAAGTGCTCCTGCTATGAATACTTGTGCTGATGGTTGTGTGTATAGGGCCATGATAGCTGACTAAATAGAACCATCAAACCCAAACTTCCCCAGTATCTGAGAGAGAAATTGCCAATGGATTCTGTCAAACGCCTTCTCTGCGTCCAGAGCGAGGAGCAGAGAAGGCGTTTTGCATCTGTCAGCCATGTGAATTACGTTAATCAGTCTTCTTGTGGCGTCTGAAGTTTGCCTTCCTTTCGTGAACCCTGATTGGTCTATATTAATAATTTCAGGAAGAATGTTCATTAATCTATTCGCTAGTAATTTTGCGTAAATCTTAACATCCGTATTTAATAAGGAAATGGGTCTAAAATTCTGTGGGGAATCCGGATCTTTCCCTGGTTTAGGCAATGCTATTATTGTTGCTTTCAACATTTCTGGAGGGAATGACAAGGAGGCAACAGCAGCACCAAATATCGCCGTCAGATGTGGGGTTAGTATATTTTGGAAGACCTTGTAATATTCCCCTGAGAAGCCATCTGGTCCAGGGAATTTGTTGATAGGCAGTGATTGTATGATTAGATTGACTTCTGATTCTGTTATAGGGAAATTCAGTGTGTGAAGGTGTTCTGTGGTGAGTTTAGGTAAATGAAGAGTTTGTAGGAATGTCTCTATATTTTCTATGGTTGGTTGTGGTATGGTGGAGTCGTTTTTTAGATTGTATAATGAGCCGTAGTAGTGGCTAAAGGCATCGCCTATTTCTTGTGGGTGTTGATGTTTGATTTGTGTCTTTGGATGTACGATAAATGGTATGTGTGTTTTATATCTGTGACCTTTGAATTGATTGGCAAGTAATTTTCCTGTTCTGTTGCCACTAGTGTAGTATGTCAGTTTTAACTTCCTAGAGGCCTTTTCAAAGTCCTCCAATAATATTAGCCTCAGCTCTGTACGGAGCATATTAAGTTGATCCGTCAGTTTTTGAGATGTAAGTGTCATATCTTGCTTTTCTAAAATTTCAATTTGATTTATGATTCTCATGGTCTGCTGTTGCCTCAACCTCCTGGCCCTTGCCCCTTGCTGTGTTAGAATCCCCCTTACAAATGCCTTATGGGTATTCCATATGGTGAATGAATCCGAGACCGACCCCTGATTAAGTGAGAAAAACTCTTTCATCTGCTGTTCAATATACAACTTGGTCGGGCCATACTGGAACAGCCTGGGGTTGGCTCTCCAAATCAATGTATTTTTGAGGGTAGATGGATTTCCCACTTGTAGCTCCGATGGGGCATGATCCGACCAAGTTATACTATGTATCTTAGCGGCTTTGCATTTGAACAACAATTGTTTATCAACAAGGAATAGGTCTATTCTTCCGTAAGATTTGTGGCAGTGGGAAAAAAAAGAGTAGTCTCTGTCATTAGCGTTGAGACATCTCCATGCATCATACAGTAAATACTTGTGAAGTATTGGTTGTAGGGTTGGTGGAGTTCTTTTAGGATTGGATGATGAGTCCAGATCAGAGTCAGGCACTATGTTAAAGTCCCCGCAAATCACTAGTGCTCCTTGGCGTATCTGATTTATTTTCTTGAGGACTGAGTGCAAGAATTTGGATTGCCCTGCATTTGGGGCATAGATGTTTGCCAGAGTGAAGGTCGCAGAGTTGATGTCACACACCATAGCTATGTAGCGGCCCTGTGGATCCAATAAAATCTTATGCAGGTGGAATGCAATTGTGTCCTTAATTGCAATCATCACCCCTTTCGCTTTAGCCTTCGCGTTTGCGCAGAAAACATGTGGGAATTTCGGGTGAGAGCATTAAGGTGGTGAGTCAATATGGAAATGGGTTTCTTGTGTACATAGGATGTCACAGTTCCTTTGCATCGCTTCCTTCCATAGAGACCTGCGCTTGGCCGGGTGATTAAGTCCCTTTGCATTAATGGTCAGGAAATTCACTGCCATGGATGCGATTTGTGTAAAGGTGTGTATAGCTTATTACGTGAGTGTCACTTACTTCGTTTAGGTGCAAGTCCTGGTTGTTGATTGCTTGTGGGTCGTTGAGATGTTCTGAAGAGGTCGTTTCTTGTGTGATTCGATATCCTCCTAGGGTTGAAGCAATATTCTTGACTGCCAGGGTAAGAGAAAAAAGTTTATAGGAACAGAAGTTCAACATTTGTGGCTTTGTGTCAACTAACAAAGATGATAAAGTGTGACTCTCAGTCACTCAGGTAGTAACTTGTAGGTAATAAGTTTAAAAAAACTTAACGGAACAAAGATGTGTACTCCAACGCGGGTTGTTGGTTATGTGTTTTGCCCATGCTGAGATCAGTTGTGAGTGCGGGCATTCCTGCGGTCAACCGTGTGCCATTCTGGTCCTGGGCTTGTGTTAGGGCTCCTTGACCGTGGGGATGTTTGACTGTCTGGGATTATCCCCCATGACCTGAGTAGCGCCATACCTTTTGCGAGGGAGTCCATCACATACTCCTTGCCTTCTTTTGTTACAATCAGTTTGGTTGGAAAGCCCCATTTGTACCCTAATTTGTGGTTTCTGAGTGCCTTAGTTATGGTTGTCATATTTATTTGTTTTTGCAGTGTATATTGTGATAAGTCTGCGTAGAATTGCAGATTTGAGTATGGCGATGGAATCGCTTCTTTCTGCCTTGCGACCGCCATTATTCTTTCCTTGGTGTGGTAGAAGTGTAAGCTTAAGGATCACGTCCCGCGGTATATTATCTGCTAGGTAGGGTTTAGGTAGTCTGTGAATTCTGTCCACAGTGAGATCTAACGCCGATAGATCTGGTAGAATAGCTGTAAATAGCTGGGTGGCATAGTCCCTCAGGTCTTGCTGTTTAACGGTTTCTGGGACCCCTCTGATCTTCAGATTATTTCTTCTGGATCTATCCTCAATGTCCGCCATTTTAGCTTTGATCCCCTCTATGTCATCTTCTTTGGCTTCATTTGCATCTACCAAATTGTTTATCGTTGTGGCGTATTCCCCCATTTTATGTTCTATGTGGGTCACTTTATTAGTTACAGATCTGATCTCATTGCTGAATTTATGCATACAGGAGATCATATCTGAGTGAAGCGATCCTCTCAGTGACACTAACATCTCTTTTAGCATGGTATCTATGACTGGCTGGCCGTTTGTGGGGAATGAATCAATGGAGTCTGGTAGCTCTCTGGTGTCATCTCCTGAGTCAGGGGGAGAGCTCACCTCTGTGTTGTCATCCATGGCATCCGCCTTGAATCTGGACTTCTCCGGACTCTCTGATGATGGGGTAGCTGGTGGAGACCTTGAGTCTTTAGGAGGACTGCTCCTTTTCTGTTTTCGGCTGCTTGTTAATAGTTTTAGCCGTGGATGTCAGCGTGGATGCCAAGCCGGCGCCATCTTGCCTGGCCTCATAGGAGTAAAACTCCGTCAGGCGCATCGGCCGGTTCCCCTCCTTTTTTCTTCTTGTCATTAGATGACTGTGTTCCCCGAGTTTGTGCGGACCGGAACGCCGTGGTTTGGGCTCGGATTCGGTCCCGGGCAAGGTGCTGTGTGCCGCGTTGTTCCCGCTGATGCTGGAGCTCTGCTCTCACACGTCCATCTTGGACTACGGCTAGCTCCGCCCCCCGGTGGCATTCATTTTTAATAACACAAACGACTAATTAAATATAAGTGAAAAAGTTGCTATGAATTAGATCACATTCATTTTGTTGTGTTTTGAAACTGATGTTATGGACAATCTGTAAAATTTGAAGTGCATTGCTTACATAAAAATAAAGGATTTGAGTTATTTATAAAAGATATGCATTGAATCTATTCATAAAAAGGACATCTAAATTCATTCTTAATAGAATGTTTAAAATATATAAACATTGGGACATAACTATAAGGCCTCATGCACACAGGGCAATTTAAAAAATGAGCTGCAAACCCAGTACCGATGCCAGGAAAAAGCAGCTGTAAAAGCGTGTCTTTAGAAGCATTTTGCATTGGCAATAATGTGCGTTTAGCCGCGTTAATGTTTAGCAGTGTTTCTCTGCTCTCTTCTATTTTCCACTCCCAAATCCAATTACTACAGCTTAAAAATGCTTGATGCGGCTTAACGCTGTATACAGCATTAACACACATTTATCCACGTCAGATGTTTTTACAGCTGTTACGCTGCTGCTCCAGAATGCATTGGCCTTTTTTTTTTTGCAGCTTGAAAATGCGTATGCCACGTACAGCTCCTGTAACACATAAAATAACATGGAGTAGCATTTTTAAGCTGTAAAAGAACTCTTGATGCCCCTAGGAGAAGCTGTAGACACATCCAGTGTGCATGAAGCCTAATGCCCCGTACATACGGGTGGATTTTCTGCCAGAAAATGTTCGATGGGAGCTTGTTGTCATAAATTCCGACCGTGTGTAAGCTCCATCGGACATTTTCCATCGGAATTTCCGTCACACAAAATTTAAGATCTGGATCTCTAATTTTCCCACAACAAAATCTGTTGTCCTAAATTCTGATCGTGTATTCACAATTCCGATGCACAAAGTTCCACGCATGCTCGGAATCAAGCAGAAGAGCCGCACTGGCTATTGAACTTACTTTTTCTCGGCTCGTCGTACATGTTGTATGTCACCGTGTTCTTGACGTATCGGAATTTCCAACAAGATTTGTGTGACCGTGTGTATGCAAGACAAGTTTGAGCCAACATCCGTCGGAAAAAATCCATGGATTTTGTTGTCGGAATGTCGGATCATGTGTACGGGGCATTAGACTGCATTTCTTTCGATAAATACTTTTTTTTATTATATTTGTAACAATATGTTCTGAAAGAAGAGCAGATTTATATTTTCACTTTTAAATTTTTGTGCGATCCTTGTTTTTTTTTTTTGCTTTAGTCAAATCACTTCAATTTGTCTGTACAGAAGAATTACGTAATTGTCAAAACAAAATAAGAAATGTGCTTTTCAAAAGACAGCTCTTGCTAAATATAGTTTTTAATCATTCATTGAGGGACACATGGTTAGAAGGATCTGTAAGCCTCGTACACATGATCAGACTTTTGTCCGAAGGGCGTGTGCCAGGAACTTGTCTTGCATACAAATGGTACACAATTGTTGGCCAACAAACATGAATGCAGTGTCGTACTTGAGCGCCACTCTTTGGGCAATGTCGTGTTTGGTGAGCAGCAGTCTGTCATCACACAATTCCCTGATGAAAATCCGAGTGTGTACAAGGCTTTAGACACCTGATTTATATTGCTGCCTACAGAATTGGACACTGGCAAACAACAAGCTGTTAGTCAGCCAGGTATAACCCATTCCACTCTCATCATGCTTTTTTTTTTTTTTTTTTAGCAAAATCCTTACTCAGCTGCAGAGCTATTAGAGCTTTTAATAGAAAGAGAAGATGGGACTTTTAAGGTGCCAATATATAAATACAACATGGGTATAAAAAAATATCAAAATGTATTTAAACATAATTAAAATCATCATAATATCATCATACAATATACATGTGATATAATGATAGCAGTCACTCCTTGCTCTACATGTTTCGCCATAATGATGGCTTCCTTAGGAGACCTTTGAAGAGTACTGCATGTACAATCACTGAATGATGATGAATATCTTATGCAATCAGAAACTATGGCACAGATGTCAGGAGGATGTTTATATAAAGGAGATATTTGGTGAAACCACAGAGGAGAACAAAAGGATTCCAAAACAAAAGGTCGGTATAGCCAACACCACTAGGTCATTGGTTACTGGTAAACCAGCATCAATCCCTAAGGATTTTGTCCCTTTTTCTCAGCCATCAGGTAGATAAACTTTCCAAAGGGGAATTATCAAACTGTCATCAATCCTTCAAGCACTCAATATTCAACATGCCTCTCCTCTCCAGTCACAGGCTGAGGAAATCATTTCTGGCATGCATCCTTGCCTTTCTCCAGCCTCATCTGAATCACAATTATGAACCTATCAGTGGCATTCCTCTATCCACAAGGTTGTCCTTTTTATTGTCATCTCCTCTGCCAGGTGAGTTTCTGAGTTGGAGACCCATTCTTATAGAGAACCATTTCTTGTTCTAAACAAAGACAAGGTTATCTTAAAGCTTAGGGCCTCTTTCCTCCCTATGGTGGTTACATCCTTTAACCTTAACTATTACATTGTACTTTCATCACTTTGTCCTGCTTTACTACATCCCAGGGAACTTTACCCCCATTGCTTGGATGTAGTATAATAGCCTGTGTTGTTCAAGTGTATAATCATTTATGCTGACTGACACTCTCATCATTTTTAAAGGTCCTTGTTAGGACCCACCTCCCACCTCACGGTCCATCATATCTAGGTGGCTCAGCCAGTTAATTATTAAAGCTACTTAATGATTAGGTTTCTTCTTTTCCTGCCAAGGCACACTCAATCAGTTAGTGCTGCCAGGACGTTTCAAGATAAGTAATCTGTTTCCCACACTTTCAGATGTGTACAATATATTCCCAGGACTAAGAGACACACTCCCTTGACAACTTCAAACTATCCATGTTAGTAAATAAAAATCTTCAAGATTTCCAAAATTCTTCACTTCTCACTTTTACTCAAAAGTGCATAAAACAAATGAAAAAACACTAAACACTATTTACTAAATCTGGTGCACACAGAATCTGATGCAGCAGTGCATAGTAGCCAATCAAAGTTTAATTGAACAAGCTGAAGTTAGAAGCTGATTGGTTACTATGCACAGCTGCACCAGATCATGTGTGCACCAGTTTTAGTAAATCTTCCCCATTGTGTAGTATTATATAGAAAAAACTATAAAAACACTTTTGAGTAAAGGGGAGAGACACATACTGAGAAGATATAAAGTGCTGCACACCCCGATTAATGTCAAAAAGAAAAAGAAGATATCCCCGTGGGGTTTTAAAGCAGCAAAAAATTATGAAAATAATAGGTTGTTACTTGAAAGAGTTTTTTTATTAATGGAACTTAACCATGATGGTTAAAATAGGAGCTGTGCTACAGGAGATAACACAAATGAAGCTGGCACAAGTATTATACAATGATCAAGCGCTAAAATAGGGTGATAATCCTGACGCGTTTCGACCCCGTTGGGTCATCTTCAGAGGATTGAGGCGCTGTGACAAAATTTGCGTATTAGAGTTCATGGATGTGACCATAAAAATATAATATAATATATATATATATGTTTAACAGTATAATTACCAATCACATTGTGTTTGAGCAGTTTCTCCTGAGCTTATAGTTCTCCGACGTCTCCCCCACCGGGTCCCGACAAGAGTCCCCGGCCGTCCACCACGTCAACAGGGGAAAAGGGGGGGTGTTAATCGTCCATGCGCTTGCCTCCACGCTCCTCCCCAGTTTTGGGAAATATCCACTTGTTGTGACTCCTTGTAAGACACGCATGGACGATTAACACCCCCCCTTTTCCCCTGTTGACGTGGTGGACGGCCGGGGACTCTTGTCGGGACCCGGTGGGGGAGACGTCGGAGAACTATAAGCTCAGGAGAAACTGCTCAAACACAATGTGATTGGTAATTATACTGTTAAACATATATATATATATTATATTATATTTTTATGGTCACATCCATGAACTCTAATACGCAAATTTTGTCACAGCGCCTCAATCCTCTGAAGATGACCCAACGGGGTCGAAACGCGTCAGGATTATCACCCTATTTTAGCGCTTGATCATTGTATAATACTTGTGCCAGCTTCATTTGTGTTATCTCCTGTAGCACAGCTCCTATTTTAACCATCATGGTTAAGTTCCATTAATAAAAAAACTCTTTCAAGTAACAACCTATTATTTTCATAATTTTTTGCTGCTTTAAAACCCCACGGGGATATCTTCTTTTTCTTTTTGACACTTTTGAGTAAAAGTGAGAACTGAAGAATCTTGGAAATTTTGATCACTGAGGGACACCTGGCGGTTGTTTTTATTAGTTAACATAACCCATTGGTATATAGGGTCTTACATTCTGGTGAGTATTTAATACAATTCTTTGTGAAGCACTGTTTGGAAGACAGCGTTAAGATTTTTGTTTACTGATATAGACAATTTGTAGTTGTTAAGAGTGTGTGTCTCTAAGCACTAGGAATATATTGTAGACATTTGGGGACCTATTTGGGGTAATAAGGTTTTTCCAGCTGATTGAGTGTTTTGATCCTTTATGGAACTTCCCTAAGCAGTGATTTCATAATTATTTAATCAGTGTTCCCATATTTTCAAGCCTTCCACCTGATCTTCTGTTTGCAAGTTCTTCAAGCTCTGCTAGGTGGATGTTCAGGATTATA
This sequence comes from Lithobates clamitans, assembly GCA_037952925.1. Classification (NCBI taxonomy): domain Eukaryota; kingdom Metazoa; phylum Chordata; class Amphibia; order Anura; family Ranidae; genus Lithobates; species Lithobates clamitans. The sequence goes on from JBBGZY010000314.1 coordinate 3,084,193, forward strand.
CCAGCTTCAAATGCAAGGCCTTTCAGGCAGCTTTTTTTTTGGCAAGCAGGCCCCAGTTTTGTCCTGTTGTTTTTGTGGGCCTGTTAGTGTTATTTTGCTGTGCTGTCTACCCCATATTTGAAATGCTTTTGGATTTCCCAGTTATCTCAAAATACTTCTAAAACTTTGTTCCTTAATGAACAGTTAAGAAAATATTATTGTTTGATTTATTGTAAAATGCTTTTCTTGGAGTTGATTAAAAGACATGGGTCACACCCCATCTGACTTATGATCACTTTTTCTGTAGCTTTTTCATGAAATTGAAGCATAATGGTAATGGGAGGGGTTATACCTAGCTGACTAAGAGCTCTTTGTTTGCCAGTGTCCAATTATCCTATAAGAAGGAGTATAAAGCAGTGATTTTTTATGACCCTGTATCCCTTAATGAACCCCAAGGTTTTTTTTAACTTTAAAGCAACAATTCTTGTCTTACAAGATGCTAGGTGTTAAGTAACATAACAGACAATGTATACCAATCTTCCTTGAGCATTGATCATGCAGAGCAATCAATAGACTCTCACAATATGGTTCTATATTACAAATCCTCCACCATATTTGAGAGTTTTCAAGAGACTATGTGAGGTTTATACATCATTTGGCTTTCTATGAGAGTAAACACATCTAGATATATTAAATTGGTTTTAACCACTTCAGCCCCGGAAGGATTTACCCCCTTCCTGACCAGAGCACTTTTTGCGATAAGGCACTGCGTCGCTTTAACTGACAATTGCACGGTCGTGCAACGTTACACCCAAACAAAATTGACGTCCTTTTTTTCCCACAAATAGAGCTTTCTTTTGGTGGTATTTAATCACCTCTGCGTTTTTATTTTTTGCGCTATAAACAAAAAACACGCTATAAACAAAAAGAGCGTAAATTTTTTTAAAAAAAGCAATATTTTTTCTTTTTGCTATAATAAATATCCCCCAAAAATATATAAAAAAACAAATTTCTTTCTCAGTTTAGGGTGATATGTATTCTTCAACATATTTTTGGTAAAAAATTCACAATAAGCGTATTTTGATTGGTTTGGGCAAAAGTTATAGCGTCTACAAAATAGGGAATAGATTTATGGCATTTTTATTATTATTTTGTTTTATTAGTAATAGTGGTGATCTGCAATTTTTATCATGACTGCAACATTATGGCAGACACATTGGACACTTTTGACACAATTTTGGGACCATTGTCATTTATACAGAGATCAGTGGTTTAAAAATGCACTGATTACTGTGTAAATGACAATGGCGGGGGAGGGGTTAAACACTAGGGGGCGATCAAGGGATTAAGTGTGTCCTAGGGAGTGATTCTAACTGTGGGGGGGATTGCCTCACTAGAACATGACAGAGATCACTGCTCCCGATGACAGGGAGCAGTAAATCTCTGTCATGTTGCTAGGCAGAACAGGGAAATGCCTTGTTTATATGCATCTGCCCGTTCTGCCGCTCCGTGACACGATCGCAGGCCCCCGGTGGACATCGAGTCCGCGGGACCCGCAGACATGGTCACAAAATATGCAGTGGGCGCCCACAATGCCACGATTTAAAGGGGACGTACCTGAACGCCTATTAGCCCAGCCGTGCCATTGTGCCAAAGTATATCATCGTGCGCTGGTCGGCGTGTGGTTAAAATACTCATTAGAAACAAAGAAAAATGACGGCAGAAAAAAGACTAAGTGGTCCATCGAGTCTGCCCCATTTTTTAAAAATGTATACATATTTTTGCATTTTTTTGTTACATTTTTGTCTATAGATGAGTATAGGTCTATGTTTGTCTATGTTTGAATCCACTTACTGTTGACTGACTCACTACCTCTGCTTTAAGTATATTTCAGGCATCAACTACTCTTTCAGTAATATAATACTTTCTGAAATTAGGTCATTATTTGCTAGTCTATATTTTGTGCTTCTCCCAGGTTATATATCTTTGTATATTGGCATTGGTTACAAGCCTTTTCTAAATGTCAGCATCAAAAAAGCATCACGGGTTTCTGAAGCTTATAACATACAGCTTTGTCAAGATTTAGATTACAGAGGTGTTAAAACAGCTCTGTGATCATTTTAAAGCCTGTAATTTTATGACATTTAGCTACTATTCTGGTGTCTATCCCTACAGGTGAGCTTTGACTTGCAACCACAGTTTCCCTTAACTGATGACACCTCTTTCCTATAGCTAAAGAAGCAATAATGGCGTAACTATAAACTAAGCACTTATTACAATAAACTGCAATAGGGTGCTTGATTCTATTAATCCGATTATATTCAGTGTCCCAATTAAAATGTATGATTCAATGTTCCTTTGTTTTAATATGTGTTTTTTAACTAGCAACAATTATTTACTACATATTAGTGGTTTTAATAAAAAAATGGCATTAGTGACCGTGTCTCATGATTTTCTTAACCACTTCAGTCCCGAAAGGATTTGTTCCCTTCCTGACCAGGCCATTTTTTTTTGTGATACAACACTGCGTCGCTTTAACTGATAATTGCGCAGTTGTGAGACGTTGTACCCAAACAAAATGTATGTCCCTTTCCCCACAAATACAGCTTTCTTTTGGTGGTATTTGATCACCTCTGCGGTTTTAATTTTTTGCGCTATATACAAAAAAAAGTGCCAATTTTGAAATAAAACACAATATTTTGTACTTTTTGCTATAATAAATATCTAAAATTTTAAAAAAAATGTCCTCAGTTTAGGCTGATATGTATTCTTCTATATATTTTGGGCAAAAAATGTAATAAGCATATATTGATTAGTTTGCGCAAAAGTTATAGCGTCTACAAAATAGGGGATAGATTTATGTCATTTTTTTTATTATTATTTTTTTTACTAGTAATGGCGGCAATCTGCAATTTTTATCAGGACTGCGACATTGCAGCGAACAGATCGGACACTTTTGACACTATTTTGGGACCACTGACATTTATACAGTGATCAAAGCTAAAAATAGCCATGTCAATGGCAGCAAAGGGTTTAATACTAGAGGGTGATCAAGGGGTTAACTGTGTTCTCTAGGTGTGTTATAACTGTAGGGGGGATGGGACTGACTAGGGGAGGAGACCAATCAATGTTCATACTTAGTATGAACACACTATATGTGTCCTCTCCCCTGAGAGAATTTGTGAACTGGGATTTGTGTGTTTACATCCCCAGTCTCATTCTTTCACGAGCGATCACAGGTGTCCATCGGTCATTGCATCTGCCGGGCATGCGCATCGGCTCCGGGGACATGCGGCAGCGCGTGCGCACCTGCTGTGGCGTCTTAAAGGAGCGACATACAGCTATGGCAATTTGCGCAGCCATGCCAGCCTGGTGCAGTATAACTGGGGCGGCTGGTCGGCTAGTGGTTAATAGCCTTTTGGAAATGTATTTATTATTATTAGTAGTAGTAGTAGTAGCAGTAATAGTATTAGTAGCAGCAGTAGTAGTAGTGACACCACAATACACAATTCAACCTGTTTCCAAGCACACAAATGTCACAGCCCTTTTTTTTTATAAAAAAAAAATCCACTTGTGTCCTTGTCATTTACATTCTAGTTCAGGCTTTTGTAATTTCTTTTACATTCACATGTCGATAGTGATGTACATAGGTTACTTCCAGATGGCCTTCAACCTTGGTGATTTCTATTCTTCAGTGTATAAAATATGCTGTTGTGAGGATTACAACAATGTTCCCTTGTTCTGTCTCTCTATCTCTCTGTCTAAGCACAATGCTTAGCTTAAAATATTCATTTGACTTTGTAGAATGGTAGAGGATAATCTGTCAACACAATTATAATTAACAAAAAGATTGTGTTTTTTATGTTAATTTTTTTTTGTAAGTCATTAATGCCTTCAGACTAGATAAAATATGTTTTATGTGATTTATGTAGGTTTTAAGTGATTTATCTGTGTCTGTCTGTCTGTTATCAGACTTTATTTTGTTATTTTTCAGTATGCCAATTTGACACAGTAGAAACACAGTTTGATACAGTAGACATGCAGTTACAATTTTCATTTACAATAACTCTTTTGATTTTCCATGGAATAGCATGCAAAACATTTACAAGATGCAAATATTTTCCCTTTCAAGAATATGGTATTTAGCAGATTATATATAGTAAGCTAGTTTTCTAAAACATATCTAGTGTGTACATCTATAAATGAAATGTACGCTCTACTAGCTGAGCTACTCTTAGAACAACAGCCCCTGTATTGGACCTAAACCCTTCTGCTAAATTCCTCACTGTTGTTGACAGGTCCTTGTTAATAAGTGTGCTAATAAGTGTACTTTTTGAAAAAGCAAAATAATAATTCCAGGATAAAAATAAGCTTGAGTTCAGAACTTCAGAACTATAGATAGCAATGGGTACAATAGATAGATGAAATGCATTTACTATGGGAAGTAATGGGTGCAATAAATAGATGAAATGTGGTTGCTATTGTTAGCAATATATTTTTGTAAGCCTGAGGTTTTAAAGCAGTGTTAAACGAGAGGCGCATGCGCGGAACTCTGTGACATGGACGCTTAGTCGCAGAGCTCCGTCCTGTTCCGAGATACCGGCGCCCTCAGCAATGGGTACACTCCCCCCCGTCACCTCTTTCGGGACCGGAATCCTCTGGCTACCTGCTGGCAAAGATCCAGCGTTTGTGCTGCCGAAATGGACCCCCACAGCCACAATCACAGCTCCGCTGGAGGCCGCTGTGACACCTAAGATGGCAGCGGAGCGGCTGCCTCATGACACAGCCTACACAGGCACAGCTGCTTCCTCTCCATGGCGGGCAGCTCTTCATGAGGAGGTATGTGGAGGGATCCTGTCATCTTCTCCTGCAACAGGCCCTGCATCCCCGGCATCCACATTGTCTCTTCTTGATCAGTCACCTAATGACATTCAACTGCTGCCCTCTCTGTCAACTTCACAGAAGCCTGAACTGCAGCCACAGACACTGAGCCAGATTACCTCTCATCCCCATGATCTCTCTTTGCTTTTTTCAAGATTTGCTGACATGCTTGATAAAGGTCTTGCTCAAACAGCTGCTAAAATCACCTCAGATATTACCTCAGACATTAAATCAGACCTTCACCTCCTGGGCTCTCGGATTGAGCATATTGAAACTAAAATGGATGCCACCATTGAGCGCTTCAATCAAAATACTGATCGATTTCAAGAGCTTCATGAACAACTGGAGGGGGCTATAGCCAAAATTGATGACCTTGAAAACAGGTCCAGAAGGCTGAATTTTAGGATCAGAGGCCTTCCAGAGACTTGCACTGACATACCGGAAGCAGTACACTCTTTAATCAAAAAATTGATACCTGACATCAGAGCTCACAAATTGGAACTTGATCGGGCCCATGGGGCTCTGGGCCCCCCTCGCTCTGATGGGCTACCTCGTGACATTATAGTGAAGCCTCACTATTACAATGTTAAAGAAGAAGTCATGAGGAGAGCCCGAACCATCCCGCAAATTCAGCTTCTGGGCCATACAGTTCAGATTTATGCTGACATTTCGCCCTTCACTATTCAAAGAAGGAGAGCACTCAAACCCCTTCTATCTATTCTACAACAGATGAATATCAAATATTGGTCGCTTTTTCCTTTGAGCCTGAAATTTGAATTTAAAGGAAAGACCTTCAGATTCTCTACGCTCGCGGAGGGAGAACATTTGCTACGGAAGCTCGGCCTCCTACCCACGGATCCTTCCTCTCCGATGCAGTCGTCTCCATCCATCCTGACCAAAAGACCTCCTCCATCAAGTCCTCTGACCTCGACGTGGCAACAACCTAAGTACAAGAAGACCAAAGACGGCACTACTACCTGAACTAAAGACCTCATCATTATTTTTCCCTTTTTGTCCATTCCCTTCTGGGATAGGGACACGATCACTCTCTTAGGCACTAGTGCCCACCTACTCGCATTTGTCGACTTCTTCACTGACATTTCCATTTGTCCTGTAGTACATACCCATCTGGGAGGATTTAGGACGTTGCTATGGTTACTCTCTATGGTGGGACTTTATTTTATCTGACTTGAATACTTCAGCTTTCACAAAACTGCTGCCTTTTACACCCCACGGGTTCTTAGATACCCGATTCCTCCCCGGAGGGAACCATCGATGGCCTCAGAAGGCACTAACCCTTTTTGATTTTACCCTTTTTACCCTTTACAGCTTCTGCTCCTCCCTGAGTTCACCTTTATATGCCTAATTGCAAGTTACGTTTGGGGGGGGTACCCTAACACCTTATGTTTTTTGTTCGCATTGTTTCCGGGGGTGCGGTACAAGGGACGGTACCTATGCACCTCATCCTACACTCGGAGCCGGAGTCCTTTTTTTTTTCTTCTCCTGCTCCTAGTTGGGATTTCTTCCACTAGTTGGAGGAACCATTTTTATGTCTCAGGACATGGTGAAATTTTTTCTCCCATGTCCTCGGTTTCTTCTTTATTCCCTCATCTCTCTTTTTCTTCCTTTTCCTCTTTATCCCTTTCCTAAATATTGGCTCCTTTCAGGGACGGATGCGGTCTCGCTCGCCTGCAGGTTCCGGAAACCTGTTCTATTGGACTTGAGGTCGGAGGGAATACCTTTCAGATGGAAGGTAAGTGGTTGGGCTTTTCTAGCATCTCAGCCTACACTGCTCCATGACTGATCACACCACTTCCACGCAGGCTCTACGCTTTGCTTCACACAACGTACAGGGGATTAACTCCCCTATCAAGCGTCGGAAAGTCTTTCAGTTCTATCATGACCAAATAATAGATATACTATTCCTCCAGGAAACACACTTCCCAAAAACATATACCCCATCTTTCATACATGCCAAATTCCCTACATTCTACCTTGCCAATTCCGACAAAAAAAATAAAGGGGTGGGTATTTTTTTCTCCAGCAAAACTCAATTTTCTCTGATCTCAGAATTCAAGGACCCAGATGGCAGGTTCCTTCTAGTGAAGGGGCTCATAGATAACCAGCTTTACTCGCTAATCTCATACTATGCTCCTAATCGTGGACAACCACAATTTTTTCGCTCCCTTTTTCTCTCCCTGACTCCATTACTGGAAGGCATGGTTCTGTATGGCGGTGATTCTAACATTGCGTTTGACATAGGTAATGACAAGTCCCAGCCCCCAGGAAGGGATGGCGTATGTCCCACCAGACAGAGTCTCAACGTAGCCAGACAAATTTTCCAACAGGGCTTAGTAGATGCCTGGAGAGAATTAAATCTTAAGACTGGGGACTATACACACTATTCTAGTCCCCACAATACTTTTGCTAGAATTTATCACTTTTTCCTTCTGAAAAAACATACCCCGCTGGTAAAAAAAGCAATCATTAAGGACTCTGTCTGGTCGGACCACTCTTTCCTTCTCTAGATAATTCACACACCAATGACTCAGCGACGTGAGTTTCATTGGGGATTAAAAGCCTCATTACTTAGCAACCCCTCTCACGTACGTGAGATTGAACAAGATATCCGGGAATATTTCTTGCTTAATAACCTTGATAACATCTCTCCTACCACGTTATGGGCGGCTCACAAAACCTATGTACGTGGTAAACTGATCCAAATGTCCGCTAGGATAAACAAAGCCCGCAGACTTGATATAGACAGACTAGAAACAGAATTCTCGAATTTAAGCAAGCAACATAAACGTAATCCTACCTCGGCCTCAGCAGCTAAAATTGAAACAGCACGCACAGCTCTTAATTTATCCCTCACGACCATAGCTGAGAAAAGCTTGCGATGGGATGGAGGGAGGTTTTATCATCAAAAGGACAAACTGGGTACCATGTTGGCTCACAGGCTAACTCCTAAGTTGAGGGCTCGCGCTTTACCTAAATTACGATTGAACAATGGTACACTTTCCTAGAATCCCCAGAAAATTATGGAAACATTTCATGAATTTTACCGCTCCCTGTACTGCTCACCTGGGAATGAACCTTCCCCTAGCTTCATAGATTCCTACCTCGGTTCACTGAATATCCCTAAGCTTCGGGATCACCATAGGGACAGCCTCGAGAACCCAATTTCGGTAGAGGAAGCCTCTCAGGTCATTCAGAACCTTAAAAATGACTCTGCTCTTGGCCCAGATGGCTTTTCAGCCCCGTACTACAAACATTTTGCCCCACTGTTGTCTCCCTACCTTGCCCGATTTTTTAACCAGCTTCAAACTGGTTCTCGACTAGACGAGATGCTCAGCTCAGCCTTTATCACTGTACTACCAAAACCAGGGAAGGACACTAGCTGCACAGCCAATTATCGACCCATATCATTGATCAACAATGATCTAAAAATCTTAACGAAAATCCTGGCAAACAGAATATCTACCTTTATTAGACTATATATTCATAGGGATCAGGTGGGCTTTATTCCTGGGAGACAGGGCCCAGACCAGATCAGGAGAGCTATAGATGTAGTTTCACTTTTAGGCTCGTGCTGGGACAAGGGACCCCCACAGCAGGGATTCCTGCTTTCATTGGACCTCTTGAAAGCTTTCGACTCTGTCTCCTGGGCCTTCCTGATCCAGATACTACAAAAATGGGGATTCGGTCACTCCTTTATGAATATCTTAGGGGCACTATACTCCACTCCGATAGCACAAGTTAAAATGCAGGGTTATTCAACTTCTTTCCCGATTTTGAAAGGTACAAGACAGGGATGCCCTTTGTCCCCATTGCCTTTTGCCATGGTCATCGAGACACTAGCTATCGCAGTTCGGGACGATCCGAACATACATGGAGTGCGTTGTGGCCCACAAACCCACAAGTGAGCTCTCTTTGCTGATGATGTGTTGCTTTTCCTCACCTCACCACTTACCTCATTACCAAATCTTTACAGGGTTAACTACTCTAAATCGTTGGCACTAAATGTTAATCTACCAATATCCATGATAGCTCTGCTCAAAGATAGCTTCCGGTTTGGATGGGGCGAGGCTATGATCCCCTATCTGGGTATAAATCTTACAGCGTCCTTTGACAAACTCTATAAGGCAAATTTTCCCCCTCTATATCGCAAACTGGGTGAGGACTTGTCATTTTGAGACTTTCCTGTTTGGGTAGGATAAATTCGATAAAGATGACTTTACTTCCAGGCATCCTATATTTGTTTAGATCTCTACCCATACCTGTCCCCAGGGCCCCCCTTAGGAAGTTTCAATCTAAAATCATTAAATTTATATGGGGTAGGAAGGGCCACAGGATTGCCAAGGAGACCCTGTTTAGGAGCAGGGATCAGGGTGGTGTGGGTCTACCTAACCTCCTTTGGTATCACCAGGCAGCACAACTTTCCCAACTTTCCACTATATACTCTAAGATTGCACACCCAGATTGGGTACACATGGAACGACAAGCTATCCCTCACTATACCCTTGATTATATCCTCTGGTCCTCTTCTAAATCGAGACCTGCCATCATGGTCCCTACACTTTCCCACTCCCTTGTACTATGGGATTCTCTCAAAACCAATCCTCGGCTGATTTCACCTTGGCATCCTCTGTCGCACATTTTCCGAAATCCACTCTTTCCCCCTGGCATGGACATAAAAGCGTTCCGGTGGTGGCTAGATAAGGGGATGTATAGGATAGGACATTTTGCTAACCCTGCCGGTCCTCTCTCTAGGACCCATTGCATTAACAAACTTGATATACCCAACACCGAAAGTTTCCGACACGGACAGATAGTTCACTTTCTCAGGTCCCTTAGGTCCCCTAATTTCAGCCCTTTTTCCATCACGGACTATGAGGGGTGGTGTGGTCAGGCTGTGGAGCAGAGGGGCGGGATTACGGTGATTTATCAATCACTTGCTAAGGCTGAAACCAAATCGCTCTTTATGAGAGAGTGGGAAAATGATCTACAACACACGTGGAGTATTGAAGAATGGCATAGAGCCTCTACTACAGCATCTAAGGGCATTTTGAATACAGCATTAATTGAAGCGAACCTTAAAGTTCTCATGAGATGGTATATGGTCCCCCTAAAGCTATCCAAAATTTACCCTAATGCCTCCCCTATGTGCTTTCGCAACTGCGGGCATGTTGGGTCCATGCTGCACATTTGGTGGGACTGTCCCAGGATCAGGGATCTATGGAATAAGATATTTAATATCATTAGAAAAATAACGGGACTTCCGATCCAAAAGTCCCGTCAACTGGCTTTCCTAAACTTTCCTTGCCCCAATACCCCAAAATTAGTCCAACAACTTATTAGGTTCATTTTTCTGGGGTCCAAGCTCACAATTACACGGGCTTGGAAACAACCGACCGTTTCCTTCCTCTTGGTTAAGAGGAAGATATCTTGGATCATGGCCCAGGAGAAAACGGTTAGCATCCTTTTGGACACTACCTCTAAACACGATGCTATCTGGAATCCCTGGAGTAGATACATATCTCTACCGTCCACTATCACTATGTCTTCCGGATCTCTGTAGTTGAGCGAGTACTGCACCATCCTACGATGTCCTCTCTCTTCCCTCTCCACCCTCTTCTTTCTTTTCTCTTTTCTTTCCTCTATCCTTTCCTCTTTTTATACTTCATGTTATCTTTGTACAGGTTTTTATGATTTGCTAACACTAGGAGAAGCGCGGGTTACACCACCTCCACTTATTGCACCTACACATATAACTATAGCCCTAACAGCGATCTACCCTCTCCACAGTTTAGGCTCAATGGTCATACTAGATTCTCCACTTTCATTTCACTATTCTTCCTCCCCTCCTTCAGGGTTTTAATTCACAGATGTATCACCATAATCCATGATACTGGATGTTCAGCCTCGCCTGGGGGGCGGGCCTCCCCTCCCGGCACAGCGAGTTCCCCTGAGGGGTGCTGGGGTGCGGGAGCGGCCCCTCTCTCTGGAGTTGGCCTCCATGGATTTAGCCTACTATTGAAACCATACATGCCTCCATCTTTATTGAAATGTTTACTCGGTCTAGTACTATTTCGCTAATAGATGTACAATGGCTTTACCTGTATTGTAGCTTAACTCTTATGTTATATTCTTTTGTTGATAACTCAATAAAAACTATTGAAAGTAAAGCAGTGTTAAACCATAAAGCAAATATTAATTATATAACAGCTTACCATTTCTTAGATGTGATGGCTGTATTTTTTTTTTTTTTTTAGGTGATCCATCCGGTAAGTCTGTTTTTATCAACAGAAAAGTTCTCCTGCAGTTACAGGAATGAGACAAACCATTTAACCCTGGCTGGATGTCTTCATCCTGTTTGCTGTAACTAATTATAAAGTGTTAGCTGGGGTTTAGCTTCAATGTGTTACTGTATATAAATCTGCTAGTCCATCTAACACTCCTATTCCCCCCCAGACTGACAATGCTGCTTGTCCAAATCTGCCTCCTGTGCACCTTCATCCAGAGTGGTGTCTGTATAATACAGGAGGTGTGTTACTGGCCAGAAAGAGAAAAACCTAAAAAAAAACAAAAAAAACAAACAAGTGCAGCTGCAACAATACAATATTACATTTTGGTTTTTACTTTAATACCACTTTAAAGCCCTTATGTACCTAGAAGAATTAATGCTGTTTTGAAGGCAATGAGTGGTCACACTAAACATTGATTTGATTTAGATGTTTTTTCTGTTCATTTACTTTCAATTGTTTTAATTGAAAAAAATAAACTATTACCACTTCTATTTCTGAAAGCATTCTTAATTTACAGCATTTATTTGCAACTACCTAAAAATGTTGCATGGTAATGTGTATATATATTGGTAAAATGTTTTCTCTTTTTGTAATATTAATTTATTTATTTTCTAGTATAAATTTACAATATAGGATTATAAATACACACGTTATCAAACATAAACAACAAAAAGGAAAGGAAAACTTTTTTTTTTTCTTAGGAAAAATAGAATAAATTAAAAGATTTAAAAAAGGGGGGAAAGAAGGGAAGAAGGGAAGAGAAGTAAGTACAATAAATACTACTATCCATTCCAGATAAAAAATATATTTTAAAACAGTTTCACATTATTAATATAATGTGTGCAGGTGACAGGAAGGGATTAAAACATATTGTTTAAACTATGAGACATTGTATGATTGAATAACACATTTGTCAATAAAAGTTAACTGAAAGAATTGGCCTATAAATGCTAGGGCCAAACATTAATTAAGATTGACACAAGTATTAGACTGGATCAACCATGTTGTCACTAAGAATCAAGCAAATTGTTAAATTAACTAAAAGAGCTTAACTTGTTTATACAGCCAGCTGTATTTGCTATATTAGGAGGCACTGCACATTTTCTTTAAATGAATAAAAAAAAATAAAAATGAACAATTTGTAAAGGTTTGTTTCCTATTAAAAAGGTCATATATAAATGATTTTGTTAATAAAGCTGTTGCATTTTAAACCTACTGTTTTGCCTGAATACATAGATAACATATTGATACCTTTTAAGTTCTTCACATTTTTTATTAAACTAATAATTTTTGCATACATTTTTAAAAACTTCTGCCTCTTGTTTTATTAAATACGCCTAGAACTAATAGGAACTCTGGAGCCATAAAGGGATGGGGCCTAGCTTGACTTTTACAGAATGTATAGTATTTGCATATCATTTCAAAAGATTTTTTTTACATGCAGTTTTTTCACTGAAGGTAACCCCTGTTTATCTGTCTTTTACCATGTAATATTTTTAATTAACACAGGTTTCTCACAGGTTTACTTTAATTTTCCAAATAACAGTTGGCACAATGGATCAAATGATGGTAAACTGAGCAGTATTTTTAACCACTTTAATACAGAGAATTTTCACCAATTTTTTTTCCTTAGTTTAGGCTTATATGTATTCTTCTACACATTTTTGGTTAAAAAAAAATGCAATATGCGTATATTGATTGGTTTGCGCATAAATTATATCACCTACAAAATAGGGCATAGATTTTTGGAATTTTTATTTTTTACTAGTAATGGCGGTGATCTGCGATTTTTGTCAAGACTGCAATATTGCGGCAGACAGATCGGACAGTTTTGACATTATTTTTGGACCATTCACATTTATACAGCAAACAGTGCTATAAAAATGCACTGATTACTGTATAAATGTCACTGGAAGGGAAGGGGTTAACACTAGGGGGCAATCAAGGGGTTAAATGTGTTACCTAGGGAGTGATTCTAACTGTGGGGGGGAGGAGACTGACTGGTGACCAATCGGTATTCCTCTGTACTGGGAACACACAATCAGTCTCCTCTCCCCTGACAGGACATGGATCTGTGTTTTTACACACACAGATCCACGTCCCTGCTCTGTACCCAGCAATCACGGGTATCTGGTAGATATCATGGCCACCAGGCATGTGCATCAGCTCCCAAATGACGCGGCGGGCACGCGTGCCCCCTACTGGCCGGGAAGGATGTCATATGATGGCCGCCCAGGATAAGAGAGTCACCTTGCGGCCGTCATTTGACTATACGGAGGATGGGAAAAGGGTAAAGAAACTTGCAGTGCTGCTCTAAGCTGAAATCTGCAGTGGAAGGAGCTGGCATCAGTGCACCATTCAGAGGAGTAAGAGCAATATCATAGAGAAGAAAAGGTGCCGTTCACCAACCCAGTGCATTAGTATGCAGATGAATGTGATGTCATTTAGCGCCGCACCAGCCATGCCCCCTAACATGTTTCACCCTACACACCGGGGCTTGGTCACTGTGACCAAGCCCAAATGAGTGGAGCAAAACATGTCAGGGTGGCGTGGCTGGAGTGACGATGGCTGAGGCCAACTTCATCTACATACAAATGTACTGGGTTGGTGAATGGTGTCTTTTCTTCTCTTTGAGCAGTATTTTTGCTACAATTATCAATGTTGCATGCTAATTAGTGTTACATTTACTCCAACAACATATGCATTTAACATCATTAAAAATTGTGTGATATATTCTTTAGAGAGTAGGACTGATTTATGTTTTTAAAGGCTAAGTTCACCTTTGTTCACCTTTTTTTTGTTTTTAAATTCCAGCCCCCTATGTACTAATATGACATCATTGTACTTATTTTGCCTTTAGGTCATGGCATAGGAAGGAGTTGACCAACTGAGGGTAAATGATGCAGGGTGTGTGCTAATGAGATCAGCTGATAAACTCCTTCCTCTGTCATGTCCTAAAGTCTGTCCAGGAAGTAAGACAGAAGTAATCGAGCAGTGTTTTTAAACAGCTATGAAGAGAGTGAGGTAAGCGTGTGTAGAATAAATGGAAAGCTGTTTTATTTTTGCAAAAGAAGTACATTAATGCTACATTAGTAAAGAGGGGGCTGTAATTTAGAAAAAAAGTTGAACAAAGCCTTTAAGAAGGAAATGCATTGTGTTATTCAAAATGGCTTTAATAATAATAATAATAAAATGATAAAAAATAAAAGTTATTATAACAATATAATATTAATTTCATGCCCTGCATAAAAATGTATGGAGTTCAGACCTTCTTTACTTCTTTACCTTTTATCCCTATGGAATAAGTACTTTTTTTTAGTGCTTTCAATGCCATGGCCAAGTTCACATGTTTTACCCCAAGTTTTACCCCAAGTACTTTTTCGCATATTACAATAATATATTAATGCACTAACTTCAAATGTATGCAATAACCCCAAAACATGATTACTTTTAAGGGCAGAGATCCTACAGATTAGTATCCAGGATTTTTATAACCTGAAATGTGTTTGATAAATGTGTTAGTAAAACCACTCATACATTTTGAGAATATACACTGATGCTTTATTTATAAAAGGCAATGCATATGTAATAACTGAAACTGTATAGAGTTCACAAACAGCATTATATTTCAGCATCTTAAGTGTGTGCAGTTGTAAAATGACAAAAAGTAAAGAAAAAGTAAAGATACAAAATTATTCCAACTTACTTAAATGTGGCTAAAACTTTAGAACTATAATTAAAATGGCACACCAATACTACCAGTTTTTTTACTTAGAAAAAAGTAACATACAGTATATGGGGATGCATATTTTGCAAGTACCCTTGATAAAGTCACATGACATGTGACACAACGTGTCGGGAGGAGCCAAGTGACGTCATCCATAGTGCTTTGCATTGTTTCGATTCACACTCGCAGATCAGAGCGAGGAGGAGATCGTGGTGGACGGCTGACTGCTCTATGTGCTTGAATACGATACCCATACAGTGAGTGCATCTTGTTTTGTGTTGCCATGATGTCTTATTAGGAAAGTTCACTGCGCAATGGAAGTTTTTTGTTTGCATGAATGAAAATTGAATTACTGGATCCAAAACGCCAGGGGATCACCATTCTCAGTGGGGTATTGTAGGTGTAATAGGAATGTAGGCTGATCTTCATCCAATCAGGGAAAAAGTCATTCTACCAGTGAACACCAGCTGTTTTTATGGACTTGACTATCATATGAATGCAATATAAAATACCAACAACTGCATATTGTTTTAGGAGTAACATAGGCGATCTTAATTAATGACCATTATCTGTGTATATATGTAATATTTATTTATTTACAAATTTAATTTATCACTTTATTTGGAAGAGTATTTAATACATACAATACATACAGATTTATTGATCTTGCGTTAACATAAAACAACAAGAAAACATTTAGGTAATGGATACTTTTCAGAGCCGACTCTCTGTGCTGATTGGGGCAATACCACTGAGACCACTATCAATAGGTCTAAACCATGGTAACTTGGATCTGGTGGGGTCAGCCATGCACATATATTATGAATCAGCATGAGAAGTGCTGATGAGTTGGGACTATTCAAATGCAGGTCTAGAGGGAGAAAGAAAGATGGGAGAGAGGGAAAAGAGAGAAAGGGAGGAGAGACCCAAAGAGAGAAGAGAAAGGAAAAAATGTACGGGGGAAAGGAGGGGAGAGGGAGAGAG
Source organism: Lithobates clamitans (assembly GCA_037952925.1). Taxonomy (NCBI): domain Eukaryota; kingdom Metazoa; phylum Chordata; class Amphibia; order Anura; family Ranidae; genus Lithobates; species Lithobates clamitans. The sequence continues at coordinate 3,100,072 of JBBGZY010000314.1, forward strand.
GGAAACGAGAAAGGGTCAAGGAGTGGAAAATAGGGGAGAGGGGGTAGGTGGTAGGGACCGCTCTCTGACCCGAACACCCACCCAGGACACACAAACAGTTAATTCCTAGTAGACAATTCAGGTGGCCACATCAAGAGACGGGAAGTAGAATTTATAGGATTCTGTAGATTTGAAGTGAGTCCAACATGCCCCCAGACACATGTGAATTTTTGTAGACGTTCTTGGGAGACGTAGACCAATTCCCCCATCTCTTCAGTCATAGACTCCCTGATTAGCCATTCTCTAATGGAAGGTATACTTGTGGATTGCCAGTGCACGGAGATGCAAAGTCTAGCTGCATTCACCATATGCATGACGAGCAATTTGTAATAATGCTACTTAGGAACAGGCCTGTGGTGCAAGAGGTATTCAGCGGGGCTATAATCTAGTGCGTATGTGGTGATTTGAGTTGTTAGGGTGTGCACCTCTCTCCAAAACTATTGGAGTGGAGCGCACTCTCACCAGATGTGGAGCATCGAGCCTCCCGCTTTCTTGCATCTCCAGCAGAAGTTAGAGATCATAGAGGAAAATTTGTGTAGACGGGCCGGAGTTCTGCACCATTTGGTTGCGATTTTATATCCATTTTCCTGGATCGCCACATTTAGTGAGCCTTTGTGAATGAACTCATATATGTCCTCCCAATTTTCATTCATGAGAGAAAGTTGAAGGTCTCCTTCCCAGGAGAGACGAGAAGTGTCTCCCGTGGGGAGGGGGGAGTCTCCCTGAAGCAGGGTGTATATGTATGCTATTAAATTTCTTTGAGGTGTTGTACGAGTGTGTAAGGCCGTGAGTTGTCTGTCCCATGTAACCTATGGATCTTGCAATGCAAAAAAGTGTCTCAGTTGTCTGTATGTCCAGAAGGGGAATGTTTTAATACATGATGAGGACACCAAGTCCTCAAAGGAGCGTACATGTCCCCTGTGGAAGAATTGGTGTGCAAGAACTTTCTTGTGGGGCCATTCTTTTCGGAAAAACATGTTGGATTCCCCTGGTGGGAAATCAGGATTTCCCCTCAGAGGAGTCAACGGGCCTGGGTAAGAGGATAATTTGAAGGGCCCATTGTCTTTTTGAAAGCCATTAAAGAGGGGAAGATAAAGGGGTGTGTCTTCAGGTTTTGGGTTCAGAGCAAAGGTTGTAGCCAGAGGAGAGTGTGTATTGAGGGGTCTGTGTATGAGTTTTCTAAAGAAACCCAAGCTTCCTCGTGTCTGTGGACCTTCCAATCCACCACTCTGTTTAAGTGACAGGCTAGGTAGTACTTATATATGTCAGGTAGTCCGATCCCACCTTTGCTCTTGGCACGCGTGAGGCATGAGTAATTGAGACGAGGAGTGCTGTTTTTCCATATGAAAGCCGTGCATGCTTTTTTGTATAGTGCAAAGACCGACAGGGGGAGGTGAATATGGATCGTCTGCATTAGATAGAGCAGATGGGGGGGGGAATAATCATTTTACTAAGGCTGAGCGTCCAAACCAGGAAACGTTCAGGCTGGCCCAATCTTTCAGATTCGATTGAATCCATGATAAGATGGGTAGGAAGTTATGGTGATATAGGTCAGACAGTTTCCTGGTTATATGTATGCCCAGATATGGGATAGAGTCCCTTTTCCAAATAAATTAAAAGGATTCTTAGCAGTGTGAAACTTCTTGTTGGGGTAGAGATATATTCAGAGCGTATGATTTAGAAAAATTAATTTTAAGATTGGATAGGACTCCGAACTGTTTCATGTCTTTTAGTAGGTTTGGCAGAGAGACTCGAGGGGTTTAAAGTGATAGTGGAATGTCATCGTCAAACGCCGCTACTTTGAAAACTCTATGCGCTACGATGATCCCTTTAATATCAGAGTTTGCCCTTAGTTTAATTAAGAGAGGTTCTAGTGTTAGGACAAAGATTAGGGGTGAAAGGGGGCAACCCTGACGTGTCCCATTGCTGATAGTAAAGGCGTTCGACAGGTGGCCATTCACTTTCACCCTCGCAGAGGGGTTGGAATATAATGCTGTTATTAAGGAGCACATGCGGGGCCGATGGCCTATGTAGTCCCAGGCCACTATGTCGAACGCCTTCTCTGCGTCTAGGGAGAGGAGGAATCCCTGAGTGTTAGAAGAGGAAAGCCAGTGATGTAAATTTAGAGTGCGCCTGGTGTTATCTCTTGCCTCCCTGCCTGGAATGAAGTCTACTTGGTCGGGGGATATGAGGTTGGGTATCAGAGGTAGTAGCCTAAAATTTGGTGTACAGCTTAATATCCACGTTTAATAGTCAGATGGGTCTGTAGTTGGAGACCAGTGTCGGGTCTTTGCCTTCTTTTGGGATGACAGTAATATGGGCCTCTAATATTCTACCTTCATTTGCTTAACCACTGTGTTCAACTCTTCCACAGTAAGCAAGTTGTCTTATTCTTCGGCTTGATGGGTAGTGATCAGTTTGGGGCCAAATTGGGAAATAAAGTCCTGTATTTGGTCAGTGCGGGAGTTTGAAGAATTGGGATCTTTGTGGTCCTGTGTCAAGTTGTAAAGTTCAGAGTAGAACGTTTCAAATTGTTTAGCTATGTCCTCGTTCCTAGCTAGGAGCCTCCCCTGCTTGTCTCGTATGTGATGGATCGTAGACGAGGCCTTAGCTGCCTGGATTGTGCATGCTAAGAGTCTTCCACTTTTGTTCCCATGTTCATAAAATACTTTTTGCCTGAGAGCATAGCGTCTCCTAGTTTGTTTCCCTAGTTTCCCTAGTTCATCAAGCAATGTGGATCGTGTAATTATTAGGTCATTAAGCATGGCTTGTGAGGAGGATTGTTTGTGGGAAGCTTCCAACCTCTTAATAGTATTGATCAGTGATTTAATCTGTTCTTGGTGTGCTTTTTTGGCTTTGGTTGCTAGAGAGATGAGTTCCCCCCTTATCACACACTTGTAGGCTTCCCAGACCGTGCCAGGGGAAATGCTTTGGGAGGAGTTTTCCGCAAAGTACAATTGGATACGGGATCTTATCTGCTGTAGTGTGGCTGGATCTTTAAGTAGGGAAGGGTTTAGTCTCCAAGATTTAGTTGTATTTGTCGATTCGGGGAGAGTGAGGGTTACTGAGATAGGGTGGTGATCGGATAGGAACATTGGTTCTATGAGGGCTTGTGTGAGGAGGGGGAGATCTGTTTGCGTGAGGAAAAGTAATCTATTCTGGAATATTTTTGGTGTGGTGGCGAGTAAAATGTGTAGTCTCTATCGTTGGGGGACATGGTGCGCCAGGTATCATGGAGAGACAGGCTCTGTAGTTGTAGTTTAATCTGACGAAGTTCCTGGTATGGTAGCACTGTTGTGCCCGTGGAAGTGTCTACTGTTGGGTTTAGGGGGACATTAAAGTCTCCGCCCAGCAAGACTATACCCTCCTGGAATGTGGATAATAAGTCGCATACCGATGGGGCGTGGTTTGGAGCCGCTCTAAGATGGACGTGTTGTGCTGAAGCTCCCGTCCATGAGGTATAACTTCATTAGCGATCCGCCACCATTCAACTCCCTGCTATGGTAAGGACAGCCCGCAGTACCTCAGCATCCCGATCCAGATCCCCTCGGAACCAAAATCCCCCGCGGGGAGAACATATTCCCGAGATCTTCCGCTCCCGGCCCAGAGGCGCCATGCAGGCCGCTCAGCCAGCGGCCTCGAGTAAATCGCAGCCCCAGAGCGCCAGCACCCCCAGCTCAGGCACACAGAGCAGAGCAAGCACGGGGGCAGAACAGAGACACCCACCCACAGTAAACCTAGATGACCTTCATACTGTGGCTGCAGATATAAAAAACACCCTGATGGCGGCCATCTCAGACATGCGGTCTGATCTCCAGGCAATCTCACTTAGAATGAAGAGGTTGAAACTACCCAGACGCGACACGAAGCTTCCCTGTGCCATGTACAGCAGCTCACTGAGTCTCATGCCATACACCTGAGAGACATAAATCGCCACATGGAGGACCTTGACAATCGCGGGAGACGCCGCAACCTCAGATTTAGGGGGATACCTGAATCGATCGATTCACAGCAGTTATCTCAAGCAGTTACTACCATTGTGAATGAACTCCTGGACAGGCCCCAAGATGCCCCGGTAGTTTTTGAACGCATACACAGAGCACTACGACCAAGAGGGAGAGACACAGACCCCCCCAGGGACACCGTTTGCTGCCTTATAGAATTCTCACTAAAAGAGGATATTTTGAGATCTTCCGGAAATCGTAATCAGATAATGTTTCAAGGCTCAAACATCAAGATCTACCAGGATCTCTTCAACATTACCCTGCAGAGGAGACGCAAATTGAGGCCTTTACTCGACACTCTGCGAGCCAGATCTATTGTATACCGATGGAAATTCCCCTTTGGACTATCTGCATCGCACCAAGGCTGCACAGCCCTCCTCAGGGTCCCAGAGGACTTAGACCACTTCTGTTCTACACTAGATATCCCGATTGTCGCCCTGCCGGACTGGTACAGCGATTTTCGTCTCCCCCAGATGCACAGAGCCACATCGATGGACGGCACCTTGGACACCTTGGACGCCGCCGACACCACCAAGGGCCACACCTCTCCCCGCAAAGAGAACCAGGCTTGCCGAGGAACGGCAGCCCCACAGCCTCCCCTGCACATCGCAGAGCCAGGATCACCTAATGGTCTGGTAAAGTACTTTTTATCCTTTTGTTTGACCCATGAGACTGACTGAAAGAAACCCTGCTGATCATTCCTCCCCGCTACACGACTACAACTACCCGCAAAAGCAGTCCAGTCAGGCCTACACCCCTTTCCGCGCACCACTATGCTGGTGGTCAACCCTACCATTGCTTCAGATCCGATTTGTCTCCATTGATCTCTCGCCACTTTCGACGGGGCAACATCACCGTGAGACAATGACACATTCCCTAACCATAAAGTGCTATGCAGAGTCCTGGACAAAGACCCCCCTTGTTACCTGGATCCCAACACATTTATCATCACTCACATGAAAGGAAGGATACGGCTAGTAATCTATGCAATGCCCTCCCACACAGGCCTGGATTTCAGACGATACCCAAACAGAAGATCAAGAAAAGCTGCTCTGACATAAAATTAAGGACTCCTGCAGTAAATACATGTCTTTCTATTTTTATCCTTCTCCCTATATACCCCTGCCTCTCTCCCTCCATTTTATTATTTTCATAACTCAGGGCCTCCTCTCGAACTTTCTTCCCCTCAGGATAAATAGCTCAGAGCTTCACCCCATAGCATACTCTCATGAGCAAGTGTTTCTTATCCTAACAAACCACTTTAATGAATATATGTGAATAATAGTACCAATGTTTGGGATACGGTCAGAGGTAATGTCATACAACCCTGCCCCTCCCTAGTTTCTCTTATGTTTTTCCTTTCTGGTATATAACTCTAAAATTTTAAATCTTAGACAACTACGAATGCCGTAATCGTTCTGGAGATCGACAGGGGCGGGCTCAGGTAAGCGATCTACACCAAAAATACTTACCCACGTACTCCGCACACTCAGCCTGACCCTCACTCACAAAATTTATACTTCATATCATTCAACCACCAGTAGAGGGCAATTCACAATGATTTTACCCAGAGATCGTGGCTGAGCGTGCCCCTCTCGGTACCAGAGAGATCCTATTGAAGATCCATCTTCTCTTTTACAGGTACGAATATTTCCGTTAACCTTTTGTTACGTTTAGTTTGTTAAGTTTACAAAGGAGCAAATTTGCTCAATACTTTGAATGTTTCCAGGCCCACTGGGTTTCGTACGCCTACACTATCAGGAACGCTACCCGAGGCCTGTATAGTTTTATACTTGTTGACAAAAACATCTATATTACTCATCTTAACACCAGCCAACTACAGTCCTCTTGGCATAAGAGGCAGTAAGTCACTATCACCACTCCACAAATAAATAACACACGATAGTGAAACTGACCACTCTCTAAAATACACTGCCCAAATCAACAACCTCTAAAACCTCTAAAACTCCCGTGACCTAAAAATACCCTCACAACTCATAGATCTCCTATGGTAAGGATGCAATATTACCTTCAGCACACCATAGTCAGAAAACACTTAAGCTACCATTCGGGCCCACAGTGGGACTTCCTTAACATCCACTGTGAAGCTCCGACCCGCGTATTAAGCAACCATATAGTTTGCCCATAATGACCTCTTTGGGACACAGGACGACCTCCCTTCTCTGAACGTCACCTTCCACTCCCGCACACAGCAGAACCCAGTGGTTCTAGCTGACTCATACCGGTCCCCCCATAATTATTAAGTGGGTTTGCCGGCCAGCCCACACAAACGGTATCCTTGTGTACTTCCCCTGAAGTTACTCCCCCACACACCCTCCCACCATTCCCTTACATCCACCCTTACCCTCATTACTACGCTTACATCCCTCAGCCCTCAACCCAAACACACCCAAAACCCAATCTCTGACTCCTCCTAAATTCTTTCATAGACTTAGGTATCCAAGCCTTTTAAGAGTGACAATGGCCCCTCGTCAGGCGCAATCATCCACCCACCCGTTGAAAGTCATATCTATCAACGCAAAGGGCCTAAACATCCCTGAAAAGCGTTCACAGTTACTTGCTCAAATGCGTAGCTCAAAGGCAGATGTAATCTTCATACAGGAGACTCACTTCTCTAGCGCTAGCATCCCTAAACTGACGAACCACTTCTTCCTCCATTGCTATCACGCCACTACACCTTCTTCAAAGACAAAAGGAGTTTCAATTCTTCTTTCCAAGAATACACACCTGCAAATTTCGGATACTTTAACAGATGTACAAGGCAGATTCATCTTCATCAAAGGCACATTCAACAACAGACCAATCACCCTAGCAAACATTTATAGCCCTAACACCTCTCAAGTTCCATTCTTCCGCACAATAACAAGAGAATTATCATCCTTTCAGGAAGGTCTCCTGATCCTGGGGGGGGATTTTAATGTCCCCCTTGACCCCGTGGTAGATTCCTCAACAGGCAAATCCCATCTTCCGTACAGAGCCCTAAAACAGATCAAAAAATGTTTACAAGACCTATCACTGCACGACTCGTGGAGAACCCTACATCCATCAGACAAGGACTACACCTTTTTCTCGGCCCCACACAATAAATTTTCCCGTATCGACTACTTATTCCTATCACAACCAGACCTCCCTACCCTCTCCACTGCGACCATAGACCCGATGTCACTCTCAGACCATCACCCCATTTCCATGTCACTCAATCTCTCTGACACCCCCCAACGACCCTACTTGTGGAATTTAGATCACACACTCCTGACGGATGAAATACAGGTAGCAGAAATCCGTTCCTGTCTGAAGCATTACTTCATAGAGAATAATACCCCAGACACACCCCCCCTGACGCAATGGGAAGCGCACAAATGCGTCATAAGAGGGAAACTAATATCTATTACAGCCTCCATTAGAAAAGCCAAAAAAGCCAATCTACACAACCTTTTTGCGAGACTTAAAAAACTAGAAGCATCCCACAAACAAACGTTAGCACAAGACACCCAAACAGAACTAACAGAGATCCGTACACTTATCAAAGAAGAAATCTACTCTAATCTTAAGAAAAAGTTCATCCTCTCACACAAACTATTTTATGAGTTTGGTAACAAAAGCGGCAGATTGTTAGCAAGGGCCTTATGCAAACAAAAAACTGACAACACAATATACAAATTACAATCCACCTCCGGACAGTCCCTCACACAAAATGAAGAAACAGCAAAGGAATTTGCGAACTATTATTCCTCCCTATATGACCTACATACATCAGAACCAACATCTACCCCTACACCAGTAAGAAACCGAAATATTAAATCATTCTTAGATCTATATGTCCCTGAGAAACTATCCCCAGAGATATCAGCATCTCTTGACTTACCAATTACTTCTATGGAATGGTCCCAGGCACTCAAACAACTTAAACCCGGTAAAAGCCCGGGCCCGGATGGCCTCCCGGCCGCCTATTACAAAATGTTTACAGACACCCTCCAAGCTCCATTTCTAAGGACCTTTTACTCTCTCTCCCCCACTAACTCCCTCACTAGTGGAATGTTAGAAGCCCACATAGTAGTTATTCCAAAAGAAGGCAAGGACCCCTCCCACACAAATAATTATAGGCCGATCTCCCTATTAAATGTGGACATCAAAATCTTCTCCAAAATTCTAGCCAACAGATTATTGACGCTTCTCCCCTCCATTATATCCCACGATCAAGTCGGATTTATCCCTGGAAGAGAAGCCAGGGATAACACGTGCAAAGCAATTAATCTACATCACCTGATCACACGCACCAAACAAAAAGGATTTTTCTTGTCACTGGATGCGGAGAAGGCGTTCGACAGAGTATCCTGGGATTACATGCTTGCAGTCTTACAAGCCATAGGACTTGGTCCTCAGATGATTGGCTTTATTATGTCATTATATAGTACTCCAGCAGCGAAAGTAAGGATCAACGGTACTCTGTCAAACGCCTTCCCGATCCGTAACGGAATGAGGCAGGGGTGCCCACTGTCACCCCTCCTCTTTGTATTAACTCTAGAACCCTTTCTAAGGAAATTAAAACTCAACCCTGACATAAAAGGAATTCACTCACCAGTAAAAGAATATAAGTATGCTGCTTACGCGGACGACATACTATTATTCCTCTCACAACCTTTAACAACCTTGCCAATATTACTATCGGAATTTAAGCTCTTTCAATCCCTATCCAATCTGAAGATTAACTTCTCTAAATCTTTCGCCCTTAATATATCACTAACCCAAAACATAGTAGACCAATGCAAACACAACTTCCCATTCCAATGGAAACAAGACGCATTAACGTACTTAGGGATGCAGATCCCATCCTCACTCTCAGACCTATACAGTAAAAATTTTCTCCCCCTCTTAAACAAATTAGCCTCTGACTTTGAAACTTGGAATAAAATGACATTTTCGTGGTTTGGCAGAGCGGCCATACTAAAAATGAATGCTCTCCCCCGGATTTTATATCTATTACAGACGATCCCGATACAGATTCCCCCTCTATTTTTCAAATCTTACAGACAGATCAGCTCTAAGTTCTTATGGGGTAAACACAGACACAGAATTAGCCATCTCTTGCTCTCCCGTCCGAAAAACTTCGGAGGAATAGGCCTTCCCAACATCTGCAATTACCACATAGCTACCCATCTCACCAGGATAGGGGACTGGAATGTTCACACCCAACAGAAAGACTGGGTTTCCCTTGAAGCCTCCTTTATGAAGTTAGAATGTAAATCACTCCCGTGGATCTCTCCTCACCAAATCCCACAAGAGATCCAAACTCACCCGACGATTGGTCCCACCCTGCGATACTTCCACTTAACCTGCAAAACGGTTTCGCTCTCTTCTACTCCCAGCCCACTGACACCAATAAAACTGAACCCGGACTTCCCTCCGGGTATGCATCACCAGTTTCTAGATGACAATCTACCTCAAGGACAAACCAGAGCATATCACTTCCTCTACCAGGGCAAAATCATCCCCGCAATGAAACTAGCAACACGCTCTGAAAATACACCTATCCCGCAGTGGACATATCTAATGATAGCACACTACCTCCAAATGCTCGATAAGACAGGTCAATGCTCCAGGCAACTTACACCCTTTGAAACTCTATGCACCAAACCAACACCACAAACACACCTTATTTCGCAGATACACGATATGCTTTTTGCTGATCTCAAAGCAAATGACAGTCAGTTCTGCAAAAAATGGGAGAAGGATCTTTCTATACAAATTACGGAAGAGAGCTGGGAGCGAATATTCTCGCACATACATAAAGGCTCAATTAATGTCTCAACTCAAGAGAATGGATTCAAAATATTGTCGAGGTGGTACCATACCCCAGCACTATTACACAAATTCAAATCCAATATTCCCGAAACATGCTGGAGGTGCCACCAAGCAAAGGGCACCCTACTCCATATGTGGTGGTCCTGCGCCCCTCTCCAAATTTTTTGGTCAGAGGTTCACAAAATGATTGGGCAGATCACCACCTACAACCTAGACTTCGCCCCAGCTCAATTCCTCCTTCACCTTTCTTCCCTCCCACACAGCACATACCATAAGTCACTTATGATGTACTTGATCAATGCAGCAAAACAATGTATCCCCATACACTGGAAATCACACAAGACACCCACTCTGGCTGAATGGTTCGCCAGAATAAACAAAATAGAAGAAATGGAAAAACTCATACATATTGCTCAAGATACTCCAACGAAATTTAGCCACAAGTGGGCGTGTTGGACCCACTTTAAGACTCTGCCGGACTACCAGTCCATCCTGAACTCTCCTACATAAAGTGACTAGGTTATATAAGGTTACCACTCACGCTACACACACATACAGATTAGATATACTTATCCTTTGCCCCCACCTCGCTGAGGTCTTATCCCCGATTTGTTCTATACTCACACATTCTGGATACTCCCAGCCACCCCCACCCTCATTTGGAGGAGTCAGAGATTCCCCAGACACACCTGTTCCATCCCTCCCTCCCCCTCCCTCATGTCCTACCTACCCTTCACACCCTTCCCTCCCTTCTACCCCAGCCTCATTTTCTCCCACGTCTGGCATCCTATATTTATTAGGAGCCTTCGAATCACTCACGCCTCATTCTACTCAGATACCCATTTTGAAAACTATGTTTCAGAGAATTGGGAGAGGGCCCGACACGAATAAAGTGAGAACCATATCCCTCGGACGTAGTCTTCCCATGTATACATGTACCGATCACTTACTCCACACCGGAATAATGATGCAACACATACTACCGAGGGAGTCTCAGTTCCTAGGTTGTTAAGACCCTCTCCCAGATAGGTGCTGGGTTCTATATCCCACATTGACATTGATAATACGCTGGCTACCCTCTGGCCAGGTGGGGATTTCTCTTAAAAGGATTTCCTTTCCTTTTTTTTTCTCTTCTCTAAACCCATTCTGTAAAAGTGTTCATGATCTATGTCTTCTGATGTTTGTTACACATTGGCTGTAAAATCTTTTCAATCTTCAATAAAATATTTGAAACAAAAAAAATAAGTTGCATACCTTCCTAAAGAAGGAGACCTGGTGCGCGTTAGGACAGTAGACATTGGCGAGTGTAATAGGCTTGGATGCATAGGTGCCTTTTGATTAAAATGTACCTACCTTCTGGGTCTATTAAAGCAGCAGACTGTTGGAAATCGGTGTGTTTAGACATTAAGATGGACACCCCTTTGGTCTTGTATTTTGGATTTGTAGAGTGTATTGCCGATCGATATACGTGGTTGGTCAGCTTAGGTATTGTATCCGATCTGAAATGTGTTTCCTGAAGTAAGAGGAAATGTGCTTTATGTTTAGTCAGGGCGGATAGAACCTGTGATCTTTTTTCTGGCATGTTCAGGCTTTTACGTTGAGCGATACACATTTTAAGGTTAGGTGTTGTTTGAGTGTCTTCTCCGCCTGCATACTGTTTAGAGATGATACCACCGTGGTATCCAACGGTATTAGGTTTGGATAGGAGGCCTCAACGGCGTTCCGGAAAGCTTAGTGTTCGTCAAGTGGGTACTCGAGAGTGAGAGCGGCACAGGGGAACAAAAAAAAAGGGGGGAGGGGGAGAGTGTAGAGAGGAAAGTGAGTAGCGGGCGGTAGGATTACTTTATAAAGGAGGGATAGGGATGAGGGGGGTTGTCACAAGAGGGATGGGGTACTCCGTTAATGAGTACAAAAGTATACCAGAGGTGAAGTTAGATAATCTATTCCACCTAATGGGGGGATAACCGGATTGTCAGCTAGTACCGAAAGGGACTGCTGTGTGGGGACAGTTTGAAAGGGAACCAATTAACCCCGCACAGAGGAGGACCAGAAGGGTAAAAAGATAAGAAGTGGGACATGGAAGTGGGCTCCGGTTTACCGGGTTGCCCAGGGGATCGGACCAAAACTGTATTTCAAGAGAATCCATTAAACACTTTTAAGTTGGTAGTAGTGTTACATCGGGTTAACTAGACTATGAGCATTATGGCAACAGAATAATAAAACAACTTGTAATTAGTCAAACAGCGAAAGAGAAAAAACAGCTCTGTGAGTCTACGCTAAGTCATAAGGAAATGTATACTCTAAGGGTAGGGACTCTGTCCTTCAATAATGGAGTCAAAAGCCAGTGTGTCATGGCTGAGATCCAAGATTTAAGGTTAAGGTTAAAAGGTTGATAGGGATTGTCAGGGGGAGCCCCAGGTACCTGCTATGGGTAACTAGTATGGGTAATGTAAGCCTCTCATGAATCGTCACCACATATGCATAGGCGGCTCTCCCAAAGCTTTCTAGCAACACTTTTAGGGCAGAGCTCTAGTATGTCCTGCTTCCCAGGCTTCCTCTCAGCGGTTGTATGGCAGAGTTATGTCAAAAATTTATGTCATACCTGTAAGCAGCATGGGTGTCCTAAGGGAGCGCGGGAAGCAAGGGGTATTGTGGGCCCATTGTAGAGCAAGTCTCAAGGCACTGGAGCCCAGGAGGTAAGTGAAGGGAAAGCTTAGTAATATCCCTGAATCCTGTGGGGGGTCTACTTCCTTGCTTTCAAATGGGTTAATATTGAGGGGGGGCCTGTTGATCTGTGTTAGGCATTCAGTTTCAGGCTTTGGTAAAATGAGAAACCTGGTGTATGAATTGTCAAAACCCGGTCTCTTACCCCCTGCTAAGGAAGAAACTGAAATACATCTCAGTCATTTGAAGCTATACATACAAGCATTTAGTATAGGCATAAGTGTAAGTAAAAGCATAAGTATGACGGTGGCCTTGCCCTACATCGGGAAGGCTGTCACACTAACTGGAGTACCTGGTATGAGTGTGTTTAATTGCTGACAAGGAAATCACTGGGCTCCACCAGCGGTATACTAATAAGAGCAAAGCTACCCTAGTATTCGTTACTCTTCTGAACGGCAAAGGTCCAGGCCACCCCCATATTGCTTCCTTCTTCTTTGTTAAATTAATGCAGATGTCATGTGCAAGAACTGACCAATTGCTATTTAGATTAAAAAAAAAAAGGGGGGGGGATTTCTTTAGCAAATGTCTTTTTCCCATCTTTAAGCCTAAGGAAAGGTGGGTGATCCCATGTGAGCAGATTTAATTATTTGCAAGGTGCAAGTTGTAGGGAAGGTCAATGTCCCAGTCATAGATGTTGGTTACCTGGGGCTTCAGTGTGAAGATAGATGTCTGCTGTGTCTGCAGGTAGAAAGACGTATCTCGACAGTTCCCCCTGGCATCGTGTGTAATTGTGCTCATTACCAGTCACACGGAGGTTCATGGTTCTGTGTCTTCTAAGGAAGTCAGACAGGCAAAGAGATATTCAGAAAAATGGACAACAGTTAACAGTACTTACAAACAACCCAATGTAACATGGATCCAGAGCAGTTAAGCATTTTGCTGATCACGCCGGGGGGTCCCAGCCTTCCCCGGGCTGCGGGTTGGTAGGTCTCAGTGGGATAGATGGTTAGCTGGAGATGCTGGCTCCAGTCTGCGACGCCTAGACCATTGCCTCTGAGATTTCAGTGTGAGGCTGTGGGAGACCGGTTTCCATGGTTCTGACAGGAAGCAGAAGGAATACCAGTCAGGGATGTCCAGCTGGTCGCAGAAGGCTGGCAGATCTTCCGGTGTTCGGAGTAATGCAGTGCGACTTCTTGAGGATGCAGATAGACAAAATGGAAATTTCCATCTGTATTGAATATTTCTTCAACGCAGAACTTCCAATAGGGGGCGTAGTGTACACCTGTTTTGTAATTTGAGAAAGGTCCTGAAAAAGTTTAATGTCTGTGCCATTAAAGAGAATACGGCCTCTTTCTCTCGCTTTGCACAGGATTTCCTCTTTAAGAGGGAAGTTTACAATGCAGCAGACTATGTCTCTTGGGGTTTAGGTTCCCGGGGAGGGGGTCTCAGTGCACGGTGCAATCTTTCCATTCCTATGGGTTAATCTGCCGGGCGACCCAGTAAATCATTAAAAATGGAGCAGATTGCCTGTGGCAGTGCAGGTGGTTCTATGCTCTCAGGGACCCCCCTCACCTGTATGTTATGTCTATGGCCCCTGTTGTCAAGATCTTCCACCTGTCGGTGGAGCTCAAAGATGTGAGGTAGTTGAGAATCAAAGTCCCTTTGTACTTGCCTGATAGCTTTGTGACACCTGTTCCATTTCCTCCATGCAATGTATTATGCCATGCATGTCTGCCTTCAGATCAGTTATGGCGGCAGCTAGTGTTTGTTTATTGTCCATAGCCACCTCTTGTAGGTCTTTCTTCAGGTCTAGCAAGCTGAAGGGACGGTCCGTGTGTTCTTCACATTCCATCAGCGTGTCGGATCCGCTCCTACGTGATCCTCGTGATGAGGCCTGTGTTGTCTGTGAGGCCTGTGATGCCTCGAGGTGATTTGACTGCTGAGTGCGGAACAGCTTGGGGATTTTCTTGCCCAGCTGTGTTCCGCAGTCTTTTGGTACACGGGAGCGATGGTGCTCCTGTTGGGTTTAACCATGGTTGTTTTCAGCTGTACGTCCCGTGTTGAGAAGAATTGGTCCTCTGTGTGCGGGAGCTTGAGACTCAGGCAGCCATCTCGGGTCCCTTCCAAGCCATGCCCCCCTTAGGTAAGTTTTTACCTTTAAGATCACATTCTATGTATAAATGTTTGCTAATGTATTGTCTTAATTTGTTGATTACATAATGATCAATATTGCAATATGCTGTGAATATCCTCTTTGCCCTCATGCAGGCTGTAAGCTTTTCCTGCTCCTTTGTTGGCCTACATGCAGATTTTCCTTAACTAACCTCCCCAGCCTGCTATCCTGGGCACATACACACCTAGCCCAGTAACTTCACAGTGTTTTTTGTCAGCTACATTTTGGGGCTTACCCTAAATAGCCCCTAAAATGTGTACAAATGTTATTGTTATCCTCAAATTCAGGAAGAGTGCGAGAGACCATTTTTTGGGGCACAAACTCATTTGAAACCCTCCCTCCCCCAAAAAAATGCAAAGTCAACAGATACAAATACTCTGCTGACTTTGCCAAACCCGTACACACTATCCCTCTTTTGTGTTTAAGTTTCTGTCTAAATTCACCCAACCATGTAGTGCAAGGGCTTGCCTGATTACCTACAAATTGTAACGTAGACAGTTTTTGTCTCCTATTATATTGATAGAATGTCAAATGTGCTGCAATTTGGACAGTGTGGATCCATATTTTTAGATTATGACACTTCTTACCTGTCCACTGGGCTGCCAATAGTGTAAGTAAGGAGGGGCTGGCTAAAGTATCCCTGATTATTTGTGCAAGCAGCTCTCATGGAAGTGGAGAGGGTTACCTGTCCAAAGCATCTACCCATTTCCTCCCCCCAGCCTAAAATTTTGCTAATGGGCCACCAGAGGGGAAGATGAATCAGATAAGTTGACCTTACCCTTTTGTCTTTAAATACTCATTTAAATTTTCTCTTTATGTTGGCTAAGCATGTTTGTGTCAAATCTGCTTGCAATGTTATGTGCAGAAGTGGTAATTTATTTCTTTTTTTAATCCACAGTTTCATTCCAACCCACAACAATGGCAGGATGTTGCAGCCCAGTTCCGCCATAAGTGGGATTTTACCAACTGTGGTGGTGCTATTGATGGCAAGCATGTCCGGATTGTCCCACCACCCAACTCTGGCTCATATTATTTTAATTTTTAACTTTTCGAGCATAGTCATGTAGCTGTAGGGTCTGCCAACTATGAGTCTTTGTATCTGGATGTTGGGAAGAATGGCCGCAAATCTGATGGAGGAGTGATTATGCAGACAAGCAGCTCCAGAATGGCACCTTAAACTTGCCACCTGCTGAGGAGAATGTTGTTGGCCTCGATTTTTTGTTGCAGATGAGGCCTTTGCTCTCAGGGAACATCTGATGAAGCTGTTTCCTATGAGGAACCTCACCCCAGAACAGATAATCTTCAATTACAGGCTCTCTTGTGCCAAAAGGGTGGTCAAAAACACCTTTGGCATCCTATCGAGTTGTTTCAGGATGTTTTTGGCTCTAATCAACCTGGCACTCTACAAGATCAACCATGTGGTCCTGTGCTGTTGAATGTTACATAATTTGTAAGGAGGAATGTGACTAACTACGTTGCCTCACTGCCAAGTGACATGGACCCTGCAATGGCAGGCCCAGCTGAAGACGCTGCAGCTCCGCCATCTGTGGGCATGCTGACGGCTCTTGAAAATCCCCTTACTGGATTGCCCTCACAAATTCCCAGAGATGTACGGCAGAAATACATTGATTATTTTATGGGTAGAGGAGCAGTGGCTTGGCAGCAAATTGTAGCTGATTATGCCTAATATAATGTTGAGATCATAAACTCATATTTAATTTGAACTACTGTTGTCTGTGTTTCTTATCTGTCTAATATGTTCACAAATGGGCTTTATTTTGGCCACTTGCTCCAATAGTGCAAATGTACCTTATTTGCTACATGAGGTGACAATATCTTCTTCAGCTAACTATTATGGTGTGCTGTGGGTCTGCTACACTCACACAATGTTTTTGTTCTTAATAGATCTAATGCATGAAGTTCAAAAGCATTATGGCTTTTCGACTCTTATAATTTTTGGGAGGACTAAAAATTGCAGGAGTTGGCCACATTTTAGAGCACATGTCACTGTAACTAGAACAACTTTACAAATACACTGGTATTGAGCTTTGAAAAAATAAGCCACACATTGTTTAGTAAGAATAAAGTGATGAACCACAAGGAGAAAAGATTAAATTCTCAAAGTTGTTGCCAACATCCCGAATTATATTTATATAAGGAGCCCTCAAAAAAGAAAGAGGGAACACTTGTACCCCCCCGGTATTTGGGACTTTAAAGGCGAACAGTCAAAGATTTATAAAAACATATTGTTTATTTAGAAAAAAATATTTAAAAAAGAAGGGAATAATCAGTAAAAACATGGTGACAATCTGAACATTACAGTCGTGTATATATATCACAGTTTGCATATAATCAGTATTCTATGAATTTCAAACCGAATAAGCCTAACATGTTTCAGGACGATGTCCCTTCTTCAGAGGCATTTTTATAGGAGAGAAAATTGGGTTTATTCTGAAAGACAGACAGAAACAGATTTAACATAGACGTTTTATTCAGTGTGACCATTGCAGCATACCAAGAATGTCCAATATACATACCAGTATTGATGTGAAGAAATATGTATATAAATATATGCAAAAAATATTTTCCTTGACAATTTTGAATTTTGAATGCTACCAGCTGTCCATCAAAAAGATGATGGTCCCCACCTGTGCCCAGAGGAGCCCACACAAAGGTCCCATAGGAGGACGGCCACCACGCCGTACCCGTGAGGGACCCTAAAAAGATGGTAAAGTAGCATAAATTATAAACAGATTGAATGAAGTGGGATTACATATAAAAGGGGAAAATTACCCATACATGAGCAAACCTCCCCTAATCCCAATAGTTTTGTATTCCTCTAAATATAAAGCACCTTTGGAAATAGAATCAGTTTGTAATCTCATGATGATTGATATAAGGGAAAGCAATTTTGCAGGAACAAGGAGAGATAAAAGAAAGACTGCTCATCCTTTCCTTAGATGCAAAGAGAAGGGGGGTTTTCAAAAAAAAGGGGAAAAAAAAGGGAAAGGTACATCAGCTCAATGATGTGATTACTTACTTTTAAAATAAAAACAGAGCGGCCAGGGCGTTGTTCATCTGGTTAGGCATCGATTTGAACTTAGCAGAGTTCCTGCAGCGGGCTTTTAAGATTGCTCGGCGCCTGCGCAGTGCATACGATGCGACAGTGTTAGCAATGCATGTATGAAACAAAGAGGCCGTGTCATCTCGCATAGCGCGGTGACGTCATTACTCCGCGACCGAGAACTGGAGCAATGATACAGCCGATGATGACATTGCAAAGAAAAGGGGAGGGGGGAAAGGGAGAGAGCAAAGGCCGCACACGACGACATGCTAAACCACGCACAATAGGAAACCCCCCCAAACGTCACCATAGCAACCATCCACAAAGAGAAAGGAGCCAACACACACCCTGCGGAAATGGGCCATGGGCAGACGTCCAATGAGACCTCCAGGGCAGGATCTGCCACCCACTGCCAATCACACTGGAGAGGTGTCATGCAGATGAAGCCCACCGATGCAGCAATCCTTTGCAAGCGCCCAGAGTACCCAGGAAAAACCTGGGGCAACTGAGCATGTGGTGCAAATAAGAGGCCCGCCCACCCACCCAAACAGGTGGAGAGAGAGGGCCCCCATGCGCCGTGTGGGTCCTTAGTACTGTCCATTCCATATGGGCAGTATTTAAGACTTAGATGCAATTGCTCCACGGATACTGAATTTATCCATAAAGCCAATCTATTGAGGACAAGATTATTGGACCAAGGTTATTCACCTATATGCCTTAAAAAGGATTTCAATCGTGCACGTGGGCATCTGAGACAGAATGTATATTGGATTGGATTCCCTTTTTTTTAATTTCAATATATTTTTATTGAAGGTTTTTTACATGAACAATAATAAAAAAGTACATTCAACAGATGTTGTCATACCATAAGGCACAAGTGTAGAGTAACAGACGCTTATAGACCATATCAGTGGTGTTGTACAGTAAGTGCTGTACAACACCCCATCCCAGGCACCCCTTTTGGGATCAAACTATGCCTATAAGGGAGGGGGCGTCGCAACCCACCCATGCACCTCAAAAACATTATGTTTGAGCTCAATTGCTAAGTTTGACTACAGACCGTTAGTTCTAGCGGACTATGTCTTAATAATGATGAAGGTCTAATTACCTCTACATCTGAGCAAATGTAAACATCCAACTGGGATATAAAAAATAACAGAAAAAGAGAAACAGAAAACAAGATATTAACTAGAAACAGACAATAAAAAGTATGTCCTTTAACCAATCATTTTAGGAGGATCCATATTAGTTAAGTCACCACTTTAAATACAGTATCGTGTTGTGTATTATTTAAGTATTTAAGTTTTCTTCCCAGGTGCTTAAGGACCTAAGTGTTGTGGGTATCATGTCTGCCAAGGACTCCACAGTTCAGAGATCTTTTGGTGATTACCTATGCTACGAGCGAATTGTATCTCATAAGCACTATGTGTGTTTGTTATCTGTAGGGTTTCTACAATAGTAGGTGGGTTGATGTCTTTCCAGTGATGTACTATAGTGAGCCTGGCTGCAAGGAGTAAATGGGACACTAATGTTCTCATTTGGAGGGGAAATGAGTCTATATCTAGCGATAGAAGTGCCATACCCAGAGAGGGTGTCATTTTCATACCTGTGATCTACTCTATTGTCTGAAATATGTGCGACCAGAATTTTTCAATACGTGGACATGACCACAGTATGTGTTGGAGCGTTCCCGTTTTTCCACAATTCCTCCAGCAATCTGGAGATGCTCCAGGTGCAAATTTTGAGATACGATAAGGGGTAAGGTACCATCTCATTAAAATTGAGTAATTCCCACAGGTTGGCACTTCTGGTAGACGTGTATGTTACACTGAAGGCTTTTTTCCACTTGTTACTGTGTAGTTTTTTCAAAGTCCCTTTCCCAGGCTTTTATGTTAGTAGTTTTGCTAAAGGATTGTTTGTCCTGTAGGTGTCTATATAATAATGATGTGCCTGGGGGGCGTGGCCTGACCTGGCATGGTGATGGAAGCCCAATCTCCGAGCTCCTGCCACCACAGGGATACCCTGACTAACTTCGGAGGAATACCGACCCCTTCCTCCTCACAAACTATGGGAACAGCTTCCCGAAACTCTTCTGCATCCAGATCCTGCTCTCCCTGAGAACCGAACGGAGGGGTAAGCCGCAATATCCCGGAGATGTTCCGCTCCCAGAGAGGAAACATGGCGTCTTCCCGCCACGGACTGACCCACACACAGCCTCTGCCTTCATCTCCTACGGAGCTAACACTGTCCCCTCAGTCACAATCCCGAGCACTCGGAGCAGACATTGAGCTCTCCCCACACCCTCCCCTCAGTATGCAAGATCTACAGACGATCGCAAACGACATAAAAGACATGCTTTCTGCTGCCATGGCAGAACTCAGATTGGACATACGCTCACTGAATGACCGAGTCCACATCACGGAAAAAACTGTAGATCGCCTCGAGACAACACTATGCAAGGCTACCACCCAGATTGACTCACATACACTACAGATGAGGGACATGCAGCGCCACTTAGAAGACCTCGATAACAGAGGCCGGGGTCTGCCGGAATCATTCAAGTGAGACAATATGCCCGCTGCAGTGACCAGCCTCTTCAACAACCTTTTAGGCAGACCACCACAAACAGCGATCATTATGGAGAGAATCCACAGGACCTTGAGATCCAAGGGGAGAGATACAGACCCACCACGAGATGTCATGTGCTGTATCATCAACTACGCAGTCAAGGAAGAGATTCTCCGACAAGCAAGGGGCAGAACACAGATCCTGCATGAAGGGCACACAATACAGATTTATCAGGATCTGTCAGGAATCACCCTGCAACACCGTCGGGAACTGAAACCTCTCCTAGACACCCTCCGCTCCAAAGGTATCCCGTATAAATGGAAATATCCTTTCTGCTTATCAGCCTCAACGATGGGTCGCACAACCCTCTTGAAAGTGCCTGAAGATCTGCCACATTTCTGCGGTGCGATGGGGATACCCCTCATAGAGGTACTGAACTGGTACGCTGCATTCCGCCACACAGTAGCTGGAAAGGCTGCTCCTGCTGAGGAACCGATGAAGACACAAGGATCGAGGTACCGCAGGAGGAGATCCCCGTCTGACAACAGGCATCCTATCGGCCCTCGTTCAGGGTACCCTGCTGGCAGCCCCATTGAGTCACCGCGATCTAGGAGGGCTCGCAGGGACCGTTAATCTCATACTGGGCCTTTCAGTTTCTACTGGTTCCCGTTGGCATTTTCTGCCATTACTTTGTCTTTCTGCCTGACAGTTATTGGATTTTATTTTACAACTCGTTTTCAATTTGTTTTCCTTACTTGGACCAGTAAGCCTGTGTTACTTTGGGCGTGGATTGTACCCACTGGTTATAGCAGCCAGCCTCCCCGCCCACTCCACCCTCTGCCCAGCAACATCTCTCTGCAGTAGAGACTACGTCTCCCACAACACACCACGACAGGATGACCACCCTCTTCGGGACACATTATAAGCTCCTCCCTTTTGCGCCCCACACAACGGATTCACTCCAGCGTGACTTACACATCACGGACTTCCAGGAGTCTCAGCGTGCCAGTGACACGGACTTCCGCCTGTAGATCACCTCTCCCGCCCCCATCGCCTGAGGATTTGAGACTGCCACGAGCCTAGAAGCTGGCTCAACACAGACAGGCACCTCGACTGCAGCACATATCTACCAGTCTGCTCTTGTCCCTGGCTCTAGATACAGGCAAGATCATCGCCCAACTGTCACTGATTTTTGAGCGGACTCAACCTCCTATCTTTAATGTGAGCCGAAGATCTTCACTCATTCTGTCTTCTTACCGCAGACCAGCAGAGGGGAGCACTGGCCCTTCACTCTCATGTCTTCAGTCTCCACTACCTGCAAGTATATCTGTATTGCAACTATAACCCTAGGGGACTGCAACCACTGGTACAACCATATAACTAATTTCTTTTTTTTGCTTTGTTTGGTTTTGTTCCGTACCTTTTTGACCTGGGACTCCCACTCCCCTCAGCTGACCGGCCGCCACTCCCTGCATTGTTGAGACCGGTTAAGCTGGCCATCATCATATCGACCAGGCTATAAGACGGAGTGTCAGTCCCAGCTTCATACTTGAATGTACCCGCAGGAGGGCAATGTTGCACCTATGTTTTGCGTACTCAAAATATCTATGTACGAATTAATTGTTTATCTTATCTGCTCGTTGCACATTCTTAATTACCAATCTCTTATTGCATAGTTCTGGAAGTTAGATATGTTTTGTTAAGACAATTGTTTACACACCTCCTAGGCATGACAGCATACCCTGCTATATGTTTCGAGTGCAGCAGGTTTTTACCTCCTATGTTCACCACTACCCTCCCCCCCTCCCCCGGGGATGACGAATGACGAATGTCCCGGGACAGGGGCCTGAATCACTAGAGTGCCCCCTCCCACAGGCTAAGATGGGTACTCTTTACTTGCATTTCCCCTTTACAGGCCTCAGCAGCTGCCATGGCCATAGTCTACCACACGCTCTGCCCTACTCCCAACATATTGCCCCACTAAGGTACTCCCCTGTTAGGACAGTTTTTGGTCCCCTCCGGACGATGCATAACTAACACCTCCTACTAAACCTCTACATGCCTCCCTGTGGTGGCGGCTCACTTCCCGTCCGCTGCACATCACCCCTAGTTTTTCCCTCTCTGCCAGGGTTTTTGGTTAACCCCCACACGGGATCGAACAGTGGTTTAGTCACCCCTGTTGGGGCTCCCTCACTGCTCGCATCCCGTCCCACGCCGATTACCGACACCCGAGGTTGTCGGACACATAGTCCCACACCTCTTCGGCTTTTCCCCAGATACATACACCCTTAAACCACACCCTTCTCCGGCTTACCGGACTCCACCTCCCCTCCATCCTGTGTCCCCCTCTGGCCTTTCCCCCTATCTGCCAATGACAGGCCCGCAGAATACTAGTGTCCCCATGGATTTGTCTCAGATGCAGCTGCACTCCCTCAAACTGCTTTCCATAAACATACGAGGACTTAACGTGCCCGAAAAACGGTCCCAACTCCTTCATTCTCTACAATGAGCCAAAACACATATTGCTCTTATACAGGAGACCCACTTCCGGACAGATTCTATCCCCAAACCCATCCCCAAACTGAAAAACCACTTCTTCCCCATGGCCTTCCACTCCTCCAATCCGGAGGCTAAATCAAAAGGCATTTCTATACTTATTTCTAAACATTGTCCAATCCGAATTTCTGACGTACAAACTGATCAGCTAGGTCGATTGCTCTTCATCAAAGGCACCTTGCACCAATTACAGATCACCATCGCCAACATATATGCTCCTAACACAGGCCAAGTCACCTTCTTTCGAAACACCTTCCAACAACTTTCTAGCTTCCAATCGGGGACCCTCATTGTGGGCGGCGATTTCAACGTACCCTTAACCCCCTCTCTAGACACGTCCAATGGGGCCTCCTCTCTATCCTACCGGGCACTAAAGTCGATCAAGCAACAGTTACATAATCTACTTCTTCGCGATACTTGGCGTACATTACATCCCAAAGAAAAAGATTTTACTTTCTTCTCTACTCCACACAATAAGTACTCTAGACTTGTCCACTTCTTTCTTTCACAGACAGACCTCTCACACCCCTCTACAGCAACCATAGAACCGGCCATACTCTCAGACCACAACCCCATCTCCATGACCTTGCGCTGGGGCTCACCCAACATAAAGACACTTTACTGACAGACGAGTCGTACATTCAAAGACTGACCACCTGCCTCTCAAACTTTTTTCAAGAAAACTCTACTCCTGACATAACACTACAGTCACATGGGCGGCACACAAATGTGTCATCCGCGGAGAACTAATGGCCATAGCTGCACACCGAAACAAACTTACAAACACCCGCATTGAGGAGCTAACAGCCCGTATCCGCGCCCTAGAACAGACACATAAGGCCTATCTATCGCGTCACTGGAAGACCTCTCCCAGGCTAGAGAGGAACTCTTAGAAACACTGACTGCAACGGTTAAACGCAAGTTCGCACTGTCACAAAAACTTTACTACGAATTTGGCAATAAAGCCGGTAAACTTCTGGCGAGGGCTCTTCAAACCAAAAAAGCCTCTCGTACCGTCCACAAGCTCATCGACCCCAATGGGGAGGCAGTGGCCACCAATGAAGGAATTTCGGTGCAATTCGTCCAATATTTTACAAAATAATATAACCTTTCACCTACACAGATGACAGGCACAGCGGGTGATCGCACAAAAACACTTACTGTCTCCTTAGCACAATTTGGCCCTACCCCGCTCTCCCCTGAGGACTCACATACACTGGATCTTCCAATATCACCAAACGAAATTCTCGAGGCCTTAAAAACAAATGAAGACAGGCAAAAGCCCAGGACCAGATGGCCTCACGACAGCCTACTACAGAGCGTTCCCGAATATTCTTGTACCACATTTAACAAAAGCACTTAACGACCTTACAACAACTTCGACCGCTCACAAAGATTTAATGGAAGCCCATATTACACTTATCCCTAAACAGGGCAAGGACCCCACATTAGTTCCCAACTATCGTCCCATATCCCTTCTTAACGTGGATTTAAAACTATACACTAAAGTTTTAGCCAACCGCATTCTCCCCTTTATTCCATCACTAATCTCTCTTGACCAAGTAGGTTTTATCCCTGGCCGAGAGGCCAGAGACAACACCACAAAAGCGCTCAACATTCACCACTGGCTTACCAAAACAGCTACAAAAGGATTCTTTCTCTCCCTGGACGCAGAGAAGGCGTTCGACCGGGTCGCCTGGGACTACATGGAAGCCACCCTACGGGCAGCCGGCCTTCCACCACGTATGTTACAAATGATCCTAGCACTATACGCCTCTCCGACCGCTAGACTACGGATTAACGGTGGCTTGTCCGACGCCTTCTCTGTGTCCAATGGGACACGCCAGGGATACCCCCTATCGCCCTTAATTTTCATTATGACAATGGAACCTTTACTCCGCAAACTGAGACATAATCCTGCTATCAAAGGGATTGACATCCGACAAAAGCAATATAAACTAGCGGCTTACGTCAACGATATTTTACTCTTCCTGGCGGACCCTATAACGACCATCCCTAACCTCCTTGTGGACTTTGCTCTTTTCAAAAACGTATCCAATCTTCAAATAAGTTTTGAAAAATCCAAAGCCCTCAATATTACCTTGCCAACTGAGACAGTAGACCTTTGCCGGAGTAACTTTCCAGTCCGGGAAAAATCAGAAATCACATACCTGGGGATCAAGATTACCACCCACCTAACGGACCTGTACACCAAAAATTTCCCGCCGATGATTAGATCCATCCAAGATGACCTAAAGAAATGGAATTTAGGCTCATTTTCTTGGATGGGCAGAATCGCAATATTAAAAATGAATATTCTACCCAGACTTTTATATCTCCTCCAAGCCATCCCGATCACACTACCACCTTCTTTCTTTGCCTCCTACAGACTTCTATGCAGGACCTTTGTGTGGGCCTCCAAACATCCACGCCTTAGCTGGGACAGGCTAGTCCTTCCCAAGCAAAGGGGGGACTGGGTCTCCCGGATCTCCAAAAATACTATTGGGCCTGCCACCTGACTAGATTGGTGGATTGGCATGTACACCGTCCATCAAAGGACTGGATAGCCTTGGAGGCCTCGTTCGCAGATCTCCCCATCGCTAACACACCTTGGATGACCCACACAAATGTCCCCAGAAAACTCACCTCACACGCCCTCATTGGTACCACACTCTCTCTTTTCAAAAGAACTTGCAAATTGCTCGCCCTTTCACCCTCGCCAGGCCCCATGACCCCTCTGGACAATAACCCAGACTTCCCCCCTGGACTCACCTTAAAAGATCCAACCTTGGATACTCTCACCTCGCAAGCTAGGGCACAGAACTTCTATCACAATGGGACTCTCCTCCCTTTCCACACTCTTTCGACCACAATGCCTAACCATGACATACCCTTTTACAAATATTTACAAGTGAGACATTTCCTTCAATCATCCAGACAATCCTCCCTCTGGCACAGGGATCTCACCCAGTTCGAATCTCTCTGCACCTCTACAGAACCTCAGGGTCACCTAATTTCTGTAAACTACTCCCTTCTATTTACAGGTCACAAGGTCAAAGAAGACAAAATTTTACAACAGTGGGAAAAAGAACTGACATTAGACCTCTCTCCCACAGACTGGGATCACATATTTACCCTCCTGCATAAAGGCTCCATCAACGTCACAGGAAAATAGATACAAATTGTTCTCAAAATGGTACCGGACCCCTGACAAGGTACACCATTTCCACCCCTCAATCCCTCCGACATGCTGGAGGTGTAATGACTCTCGTGGTACCCTGCTCCACATATGGTGGGAATGCCCCCTTATACAACCATTCTGGTCTGAAATCCATCGGCTAATCACCCAAATCCCCACATACACCCCAGACTTCTCTCCTGCCCGCTACTTGTTACACCACACCTCTGAGTCCTCCGGCTCCTACAAAAAATCCCTAACTATACATCTGATCAATGCAGCCAACCTGTGTATCCCTGCGCATTGGAGAAATTCTGCCCCTCCCAAGATAGAGGAGTGGCTCCGCAGGGTAGACAGGATAGCGAATATGGAACAACTAATTGCCCAAGCCAACGACACACCCACTAAATTCCAGACCATCTGGGCTTGTTGGCTCCACTACAGGCATCCCCAAACATGCTCGACCTTGCCCCCTTCATCTACTTCTCACCCCTGAGAGCTTTCTGCGGCCTGTCCCCTATCGATCCCCCCCTAAAAAAAAAAAAAAAACACCCCCCCTCTATCCCATATTACCCCGTTCCCCCCCCCTCGTACGACATTGACCTGACATATTCATGCACACCAGTTCCGACCATAACGTTTTCTTACACACTCACTACCCTTCCTTTTTCATCCCTAGCTGATCTCCCCCACACGACTGCCTCCCCCTAGGCTCTGTTTATTCTTCGGATGTCCTTAACTGCTACCTGCAATTCCCTCCATTACTAACCAGACTGTTAGAGTTTAACATATCCTACGCCTCTTCCTGTTCCTCCCTTTTCATTCACAGCGAAGGTCCCGTTTAGGGGTGAGCGAGAATGGAGTTGCTCACTAACAGGTCTGACTCACCTCCGCACAATACATCCGATTTCATCGAGCCAACACCCTTAGTTCATGTATAGTGATATTTACTTTGTTAACAGACAGGGCCATGTGCCCGTACTCACTTTCTTTCAACCGCTCTATAT
The DNA here is from genome assembly GCA_037952925.1 of Lithobates clamitans. Classification (NCBI taxonomy): domain Eukaryota; kingdom Metazoa; phylum Chordata; class Amphibia; order Anura; family Ranidae; genus Lithobates; species Lithobates clamitans. The sequence continues at coordinate 3,127,148 of JBBGZY010000314.1, forward strand.
CCCCTGTTTTTACCTATCAATGCCTATTGAAAAAGTGTGATATGCTTCACTGAGCTGTATGTCAAACTCTACTTGTTATTTTGTAAAATTTCAATAAAATCTTTTGAAAAAAAATTAAATAATGATGTGCCTTTGAGTTTTGAGTTTTTGGTTGTATAGTATCCAGGGTAGGTGGATGGAGAGTTTGTTGCCTTTTTTAAGTAAATGTAATATTTGGATGTATTTATAGAAATCTGATGGTGGAATAGAGTATTCAAGCTGTAGTGTTCTAAATGTTTTCAGCGCTGGGCCTACGAATAAATCCTCCAAGAAGATATCCTTGGTGGTACACCAATTATGTACTGTCAAGTCGGGTATCAGGAGAGCCACAGCAGTTATCGGGAATTTAAGAGGGGTGTAGGTATCACCAGTGGTTATAGACTTAAGGAGATATTGACAAGCTTTAACAGATGCTTGTATGGTAGGTGACATTGTTGGTAAGTTAGATAGGTGGAAAGGGCTAGTGATTAGGTATTTATATAGGTTTCCTCCTTTAACTTGGCCCCTTTCAAGTTCCACCCAAAGGGTGTTATTATGAGCAGGAAACCAATCTTTTACTTGGGCTAGTATGGTTGCTGCATGGTAGTCTTTTATCATAGTATGTCCCACACCACCTACTTGTTTGAGTTTGATAAGCTTGCTAAAGGTGCATTGTGCTTTTTTACCCCTCCATAAAAAACTATCTATCTCCGATTGTGTCTGCTGGAAGGAGTTGGGTACCGGTATAGGTAGAGTACTAAATAAATATAAGAATTGTGGGAGAACCTGCATCTTGAATGCAACTAGTCTACCTGACCAGGAAAGCTCAAACTTCCATAGTTTGTCCAGTTTAGAGCTTAGGGAGTGTAAAAAGGAAGTGTAGTTTTCCCTAACCAAATCAGATACTTTGGGGGGGAGAGTGATACCCAAATACGCTATGCCTTGTTCCCTCCACATGTAAGGAAAGTTATTGCTAATGTATTGTGTGAGTGTGTTAGTTAAACCTATCCCCAGGAGATACGACTTAGCCTCCTTGATCTTATAGTATGATATAGCATTAAATAATTGTAAAGCTTGGTGAACTGAAGCCAAGGATGTTGCAACAACGGTAAGCATTCAGGATGACATCATCCGCGAATAAACTGATGGTATGCATCCTGCCACCCAAAGAGAACCCAGTAATTTGGGGATTTTGGCGTATATACATTGCTAAGGGCTCCATTAGCAAATTATAGATTAGTGGGGACAGTGGACACCCCTGACGGGTGCCATTTGTTATGTGGAATGGAGTGGACAGCATACCTGATACGTAAACCTGGGCTGACCTGGGTTGTGTATAATGCCATGATGGCTCGGGGCAACTGGCCCCGAAATCCAAACCTATGCAGGACCTGCTCCAGATACTCCCATTGGATCCTATAGAACGCCTTCTCTGCATCCAAAGCTAGAAGCAGAGAAGGCGTCCCAGTCTTATTGGCCAGGTGGATGACATTGATCAGACGTCTAGTAGCGCCTGCCGTTTGGCGACCTTTAGTGAATCCGGATTGCTCCGGATGAATTAATAAGGGAAGGAGATCCACTAGTCCACCAGCTATTAATTTAGCATAAATCTTTAAGTCATTGTTGAGCAATGAAATGGGGCGAAAATTTTGTGGGATGTTGGGTTTCTTCCCCGGCTTCGGTAGTGCCACAATCATTGCCTTGAGCATTTCAGACGGAAAAGAGGTGGAGGAGGCAGCTCGGGTTGAATATCTCTGCTAGGTTAGGTACTAATATTTCTTTAAAGGTTTTGAAATATTCTCCTGTGAAGCCATCTGGCCCAGGTGATTTATTACTAGGCAGTGAGTCAATCATTTGGGCATTTTCTTGTATTGTGAATGGGGAATTTAATTCAGCATTTTGTTTTTCCGAAAGTTGTGGTAGTTTTATTTTGTCAAGAAATTCAGAGATTGTGCGAGAAGTGGGTTGGATCGTATTTGGATCTTTTTTTAGGTTGTAGAGTGAAATATAGTAGGCGCTAAAGGCACCTGCTATATCCTGGGGGTGATAAAATTTAGATTGGTTGTCTGGATGAATGATATAGGGAAGTTTAGTTTTGTGTCTGTGCCCCCTCAGGAGAGCAGCAAGCAGCTTCCCTGCTTTGTAACCATTCGCATAATATGACATCTTCAACCTCCTGGAGGACTTTTCAAAGTCCTCCAGCAGTATCAATCTAAGGTCATATCTTAATTTGGTTAGTTTTATAGATAGTGCTGGGGATATGCTTGCTTTGTGTTGGGCTTCTAATGTTTGAATTTGGTTAGAGATATCTAATATACGCTGCCCCCGCATCCTCTTGGCCCTCACTTCCACTTTAATAAGACCTCGCATAAACGCCTTGTGAGCGTTCCATGTTACAAAGGGACCAGCGACTGAATTCACATTATGATCAAAAAATTCTAGCAATTCTTTCTGCAACGTCGATTTGGAGGGATCATTCTGGAATAGCAGCGGGTTGGACCTCCAAATGAAGGTGGGGTTAAAATTGGATGTGTCCTCTACCCGCAACGGCACAAGGCATGATCTGACCAGGTTATATCATTGATCGTAGATGTCTTGATTTTGGTTAACAACCACTTGTCTGTGAGGAAAAGATCAAGTCTCATGTATAATTTGTGGCTGGTGGAAAAGAAAGAGTAGTCTCTCTCTGTAGCATGGAGGCATCTCCACGCATCGTAGAGATTGTAGCAACATAGGAGAGGTTGAAGAACCTGAGTCCTCCTGGTGGATAGCGAGGTAGAGTCTGACTTGGGGTCAGGGAGGAGATTAAAATGCCCACATAGGATCAAGTGGCCCCTTTGTATTTGGGAAACTTTCTTCATAAGCCTATTAAAGAAACAAGTCTGGTGGTTATTTGGGGCATAAACATTTACCACCGTATAGGTGGTAGAATTGAGGTCACATACTAATATATGGTATCTACCCTGCGGATCATGCAGTTTCTTATGGAGGTGAAAGGCTACTGTGTCTTTTATTGCAGTTAGGACTCCTTTCTTCTTTGCATCTGAGCTCGCAAAAAATATGTGCTGGAATTTAGGATTTAAACATGGAGGTTGAGCCTGTAGTTTAAAGTGCGTTTCTTGGACGCAAAGGATGTCACTTTGATGTTGTACCGCCTCCCTCCACATAGTCCTACGCTTTGCAGGGTGATTGAGCCCTCTAGCATTGATTGTTAGAAAAGTAATGGTCATTTTGTATAATTAAGCTGGAGGATGTTGTGTAGTATGAGCTGAAAACACTTACAAGAGGCGGAGATTAGGGATGAGCTTCGAATTCGAGTCGAACTCATGTTCGACTCGAACATCGGCTGTTCGCCAGTTCGCCGAACAGCGAACAATTTGGGGTGTTTGCGGCAAATTTAAAAGTTGTGGAACACCCTTTAAAAGTCTATGGGAGAAGACAGGGGCGTGGCCTGACCTGGCATGAAGATGGCTGCTTAATCCTGTAGCTCCTGCTATCCGACGACCTGCTATCAGCTTATCGGTGGTCCTAACACCCCTGACTCGGATAAAAACATGGGGACAGCGTCCCGGAACACCTCGACCTCTCGATCACACTCACCCAGAGAGCAACCGGGTACCACAGGCCATAATATTCCAGAAATGTTCCGGACAGGCAGGGGCAACATTGCGCCTTCCCGCCACAGTACCTCAGAGGCCGCAGTCTCTTCACAACTGGGAGCTATACCACAAACTATACCGCCTAGCCAGACGAACGGGACCATAGCGGAGGACCGGCCCTTATCTCAATTAAACATCCAAGACTTATGGATGATAGCTGCAGATATCAAAGACACCCTCTCGGCCGCAATCTCAGAGCTACGCATAGACATCCGCGCCCTCTCTGATAGAGTGCAGGCGGCGGAACAAATGGCGGGTCGTCACGACTTACAACTACGCAAAACGACAAGGCATGTCGATACCCACACGCTTCAGATGAGAGACATGCAGAGACACCTCCAGGACCTTGACAACCGTGGCAGATGCCATAATTTAAGGATCAGAGGAGTGCACAAAACAATAGAAGGTGAACAGATTGCTCATTCTACCATCAGCCTGTTCAACGGCCTTCTACGCAGACCACTCCAGACGCCTATTGAATTAGAAAGGATCCATAGGGCACTGCGGCCAAAAGGAAAAGACACAGATCCACTACGAGATATCATCTGCTGTCTCACAGACTTTCGGATCAAGGAAGAGATACTCAAACAGGCCAGAGGCGTTCCACAAATAGTACATGAGGGGAAAATCGTCCAAATATATCAAGACCTGTCAGGCATAACCCTTCAACATCGCCGAGACTTGAAACCCCTGCTGGAAACTCTGCGCGCTAAAAACATCACCTACAAATGGAAATTCCCGTTCTGTTTAGCCGCCACCTCACAAGGCCGCACAGCATACCTAAAAGTGCCTGAAGATCTCCCTCTCTTTTGCGACACTCTTCACATACCGAGAGTAGAGGTACCCAATTGGTTTGCAGAATTTCGGCGCTCCGCAGTTCGCAGAGAACACCCACCTGATGAACCCATGGAGGCTTCTAATGCAAGCCAAAGGAGGAGAAGATCCCCTTCTATCACACCGCCTCATGGCGCGCACCGTGCGAACCGCCGCAATCACAGCCCTCACTCTCCCAACTCAAGGAGAGCTAGGAGGGAACGCTGATACTCTCCGCAAACAGTCGTGATTGTCTGGGCTCCAATACTTCTATCTCTGCCTGGTTGGTATCCGAACCTACTAGCCCAGATATTGTTCTTTTATTGTTCTTTTATTTCAGTTATGTTTTAGTTCTCATGGTTTTTACACACTTACTAACATTTCCGAGAATAGCATCTTGCCACCCCAGGGAGGTATGACCGGATTGTATTCTCTGTGCCTTATATAACGTGCTCACAGGACGCTTATAAACAGCTTTCACCTTTTTAACTACAGAGTTCGGAGGCGGGCTACGCATACTACAATTCCCAGAATGCAAGACGACAGCCATCCGGAAAATGTAATTGATCTCCAAGGCAACGCAACCAGATTCCAGCACCTCACACTCTCATCATAATTGATGCGCCGGCTACAGATGTCAAAAGATGGCCCGCTTACAACGCCTGACAAAGTCTTCTAGCCCGCCAGAAAGCCTCCGCGAAGACATCCTGTTCACCACAGGACTCCCTCAGGTCATCGGATACATCTCGGCTCATGGAACCAAGCAGCGACGCATCTAAATCGGACCCCCCCTGGCCCGGCAACACCCTACTGCTCGTCCGTGGATCTGAGCTACTGCACACCACACGCCCTTCTGCATAGGGACCGGAGTCCCGATGACGATTCCTGTAAAGAGACATACACGGGCATGAAGTGAACACTTGTGCAACCAAGGTCTCGCGGCCGGGATTGACTAACCTCTCTAGACTACTGGATATAGGAGCATCTGGATCCATTCTAAGTCTGAAACTACCTGTAACTGTGGGAGGTATGGGATACTCGACTTTTCGCCCCACTCAGGTACTTTCCTCTACAGCCTACCGCCTCCCTTTGAGCTCCAAGCGGCAGCTCCGCAGGACAATGCACCACTAAATATCATTTTCCCTACAAATGATTTTATGATTGTTCTACTTTTCTAGGTACTCAGTTGTGTTTTATTTAAGGGTAAGTTGATACCTCATGACTATACTGTTTATATAGTTATTGTTTAAGGTTTACAGCACGACTGGTTACATGACAACAAATTAAGTGGAGCTGGGTCTGATAGACCCCCATACTACTATGCAAAGTGGAAAGTGCTTTCTTATTGCCTCACATCCTGGCTCTTCTGCTACACCCCCAGGGAGACACGGCGGAAGATCCAGAGGTCCGAGAATATATATCTATGAGACTGGACTGGAAGACAGACTTCGAGCCACTCTCATATGAATATATAATTCCTGAATTGGTTGACACTTTTCAACTACACCTATTTTATGTATTATTGCATTCACCTGGACGCTCTTCTCTCCCAGATCCCTGCCCCGACCTTACTCACACAACCAACTATACCAGTCTCCTCTACATTGAGCTACTGAAAACTCTCACACACCACCCTAATCAAATACCAGTGGTCATAGGATGGCAGGATAAACTTGTTTTCATACCTAACTACACTAATAACTTATTTGTGTCAGATCTTTACCAACCCCCACACAGCTGCAGTGAAATTCACCAACCCGGACTCCACGGGCTGAGGACTATCAGTGCTCTGTACCTGACCGATTATTCTCTAATAAAGAGACAGCAGAATTGATTGATACCTCTGCTGCCTCATCGGTCTATCCTTTGTGCTCCATATACATTACCATAAGCTACTGCTGACTCCGCAAAGCACACCTCCCCCACACCTAGTTCCTAAGTGCAAAACCCTTCCCCCTGACCCCGACGGAGGTCATGGACCCCATTGACTTAGCCACTGTGCAAACCCCACCTTAGTCAACACTCACACTGCCCTCTATGAATATACGGGGCCTAAACACACCCAAAAAACGGTCTCTTCTACTTGCCTCATTACAGAAATCCAACACCCATATTGCGTTTATCCAAGAAACACACTTCAGATCAGATGCAATCCCCAAACTCCAGAACAAACACTATCCAACTGTATACCATGCAACCAATAATGAAGCCAAATCGAAAGAAGTATGCATCCTTATATCGAAAGACTGCCCACTCTTCGTAACTGATGTAAAACGAGACCCTCAGGGTTGATTCCTTTTCATTAAAGGCTCCTTACACAACAAAACATTTACCATCGCCAACCTATATGCTCCAAACACACAACAGGTGACATTTTTGCAACTCCTCACGACTTTTAGCGTGGGCAGTCTTATAGTAGGCGGTGACTTTAATGTCCCTCTCGATCCTTCCCTCGATACATCCAATGGTGCCTCATCTTCTACCTATAGGGCTTTACGTGCAATATAAACGCAATTCAGAGAATTACTATTACACGACACCTGGCGCACATTCCAACCAAATGGTAAAGACTTTACCTTCTTCTCCCCACCACACTCCAAATATTCCAGAATAGACTACTTCTTCATTTCCCAAAATGATCTATCATTACTTCACAAGTCCACAATTGAACCAATGATACTTGCGGACCACAACCCCGTTTCCATGACCCTTCACATACCTACCAAAAGTAACCGTTCTCACATCTGGCGCTTAGACAACTCTCTCCTCACAGATACTGAAATCTCGCACACAATCTCCAAACACCTGAATAACTATTTTATAGAAAACGGACAGGGCGATTCTTCTCCAGAAGAAGTCTGGGCTGCACATAAATGTGTTATAAGAGGCACATTCTTGTCACAGGCCGCGAATAGAAATGGACAAAGGAAAGCGAAAAACACAAAGCATCTCTAGCTTTAGAAGCACTGACTGAACTCACACAACTACGAAACGAACTCTTAGAAGAACTACACAAAAATGTCAAACGTAAATATATGCTTACACAAAAATGCTTCTATGAGTTCGGCAACAAATCGTGGAAGATTGTCGGGTAAAACAATAGTTGCGTCCGAGGACATAGCGAAACAATTTGTGCGCTACTACACAGACCTATACAATCTTCGACCTATACAATCTACACACACCTTAGAAGACAGGACTGCAGCAATACACAACTTCCTATCCCAATACACACCCTCGCCCCTCAAGGCCGAAGAGGCGGCATCTCTAGACAGCCCCTTGACGACGGACGAGATCACACTGGCATTAAAACAGATAAAACCAGGCAAAAGCCCCGGTCCAGATGGACTGACGGTCGGTTATTACAAGTACTTCCCTGAACTACTAATACCTCACCTTGTTAAGGCCTTTAACAACCTCACTCCTACCAGTACGGCCTCCAAAGATATATTAGAGGCCCATATCACCCTTATCCCCAAACCAGGGAAAGATGACAAGTTGGTATTTAACTACCACCCCATTTCTCTACTAAATGTAGACGTTAAATTATATGCCAAAGCCATAGCAAATCGTCTTCTACCCTTGATCCCCAATTTAATTGCCACAGACCAAGTAGGTGTTGTCCCCGGCAGAGAAGCTAAAGACAATACCTCCAAAGCCCTGAACGTACATCATTGGTTGACCTCCACTAATACTAAGGGCTTCTTCCTATCCTTGGACGCGGTGAAGACGTTCGACAGGGTGGCTTGGGACTTTATGGAAGCTACCCTACAATCAATAGGCCTCCCGCCGAGACTAATCAACATGATTCTGACTCTTTATTCCTCTCCCACAGCCAAAGTTAGAGTGAATGGTGGCTTGTCGAGCGCCTTCTTTGTGTCCAACGGTACTAGACAGGAATGCCCCTTATCCCCCTTGATTTTTATACTGACAATGGAACCCATGCTGCACAGAATTAGAGATAACCCAGACATCAAAGGCATTCAAATTAACCAAAAACAATACAAAGTAGCTGCATACGTGGACGATGTCCTACTCTTCCTTACAGAACCGACCACAACCATCCCAAACCTTCTCAAAGAATTCACACTCTTTAAATCCCTATCAAACTTACAAATAAACTTTTCTAAATCCAAAGAACTCAACATATCGCTGACAAATGAGACACACAATGCAAACATAACTTTCCTTTTGGATGGGAAACGCAATGCAAACATAACTTTCCTTTTGGATGGGAAACACAAGCCATAAAGTACCTAGGCATTAAAATCCCCACCAATCTGTCAGAACTATTCAGGTTAAACTTTTTACTTATCCTACAAACCATCCAAAATGATCTACAAAAGTGGCAAGCTGGATCATTTTCATGGTTTGGAAGGATAGCCATCTTAAAAATGAACGTACTACCTAGGTTACTTTACCTTCTTCAAACCATCCCTATACTGCTCCCACACTCTTTCTTTGCCACATACAAAAGAATTTGCAGGAAATTCATCTGGCTATCCAAACAGCCCAGTTTGAACTGGCACAGACTGATGACTCCCAAACTACAAGGAGGATTGCAGGTACCGGACATACAAACTTATTACCGGGTCTGCCATCTAGTCAGAATTGTGGACTGGCACGTACACAGCAAAGACAAAGAGTGGGTGCATATTGAAAATGCCTTTACCGAGATCCCGTTGAAACTTCTCCCTTGGATCACCCCAAAACAAATCCCGAAAACTGCCGCACTGAATCCCCTGATTAACTCCACCCTCTTAAACTTTAAAGAGTCGTGCAAAATACTTAAGATTCAACACACATCGGGACCAATGACCCCTATAGAAGATAACCCGGAATTTACACCGGGTGTTTCCCTACTCTGCCCAACAAATGACCCACACAGACCCTGACTCCTAGCACAACATATGTTCCATCAAGGAACTCTATTGACACACCAAGCTTTGATGAACAAATTCCCAGACTATCATATCCCTTTCTATAAATGCCTACATATCCGTCACTTTCTTCAGAGCCTCCAACACAAAGTAAATATACACAGGGAACTCACACCTTTCGAACTCTTATGCACCAGTCATGAACCTCAAAGACACCTCATCTCGACCATTCACGCATTTTTCTTTACACTTAAGGACATCAAAGAGGATAAACTGATAAAACAATGGGAAACTCACCTGAACCTAACCCTAACCCCAGACGACTGGAGAAATGTGCAATATCACATTCATAAAGGTTCCATCAACGTAGCAACACAGGAATGTAGGTTCAAAATCTATACGAAATGGTATAGGACTCCCGACAAAATTAACAAATTTCTACCTAATATATCTCCCAAGTGTTGGAGATGTAACGCAGCCAGAGGCTCACTCCTCCACATTTGGTGGGAATGCCCTCTCATTCAAACCTATTGGGCTGACATTCACAGCTTAATCACTCAGATAACAACATACACCCCGGACTATACCCCGAGCGCAATTTCTACTTCACCATACCTCTATTCCCCAACATATATACAAGAGGTCACTAGTTCTGCATCTCATTAATGCGGCGAACTTATGCATCCCCGTTCATTGGAGAAGCACATCCCCTCCCTCAATCCCAGAATGGATTCGGAGAGTGGACAGACTGGCTGACAAATCTCATACATCAAACTTCTGATACGCCATCTAAATATAAAGAAACTTGGGCATGTTGGGCCCATTTTAAAGAATTGCAACTAACGCACGCACAGGCCAATCTTTCAAGCAATAATCCAGACGATAATACAGGCCCGATAGTGCACTCACATACAAACATATAAATATATGTCCCGTCCTATCCCTCCATCTTCCTCCCCCTCCCCTTTCTCCCACTCATAATTCCCTGTCAAATGAATAGCCTACTCACTTATATCCACCACCTGCTTTGGCATGTGAGGAATCCCATCATACACACCACACAGAACCGACATACCCTACTAGTATGATAATCAATACACCCGCACTGGACACAGTCAGTACCCTATAGGGGTGCCCAGGGGTATGGGTAGATCTAATATGGTCGGCTACGACAATTTACATTACAAATACCCTTTATTACACTCCTACTTAGAAAATACCATATAACCTCACGTGGTTAGTGAAGATATCAATATTTTCATAATATACTCAGCATACATAACCATAACAATAGGAGTAAAAAATAAAGGATTTTTTCTTTCTCATTTTCATTTTTATAGCATGTGATGTATTTGAATTACAGGTCTCTTAACTTCTGTTCGATATTAACATCTAATTGATACCGTTTTGTTTATTCTTGTTGTGAAACTATACGTTGACTATGGACTACATTCCAAAGGAAAAAAAGTCATTTAAAACTACTCGTGGCTATAATGAATTGCCGGACCGACAATACACATAAAAGTTCATTGATAAAAACTGCATTTAATTCCCCACAGGGGAACCAAAATTTTAAAAAAAATGATGTGGGGGTCCCCCTAAATTCCATACCAGGCCCTTCAGGTCTGGTATAGATATTAAGGGGAACCCCGGCCAAATTTTTTTTAAAAAAAAGGCGTGGGGTCCCCCTCAAAATCCATACCAGACCCTTCAGGTCTGGTATGGATTTTAAGGGGAACCCCGCGCCAAAAAAAAATGGCGTGGGGTCCCCCCAAAAATCCATACCAGACCCTTATCCGAGCAGGCAACCTGGCAGGCCACAGGAAAAGAGGGGGTACAAGAGAGCGCCCCCCCCTGAACTGTACCAGGCCACATGCCATCAACATTGGGAGGGTGCTTTGGGGTAGCCCCCCAAAACACCTTGTCCCCATGTTGATGGGGACAAGGGCCTCATCCCCACAACCCTTGCCCGGTGGTTGTGGGGGTCTGCGGGCGGGGGGCTTAACAGAATCTGGAAGCCCCCTTTAACAAGGGGACCCCCAGATCCCAGCCCTCCCTCCTGTGTGAAATGGTAAGGGGGTAAAAAAGTACTCCTACCATTTCACAAAAAAACTGTCAAAAATGTTAAAAATGACAAGAGACAGTTTTTGACAATTCCTTTATTTAAATGATTCTTCTTTCTTCTATCTTTATCTTCTTTCTTCTATCTTCTATCTTCCTTCGGTTTCTTCCTCCATTTTCTTCTTCTTCTTCTGGTTCTTCCTCCGGTGTTCTCGTCTGGCATCTTCCTCCGCAGCGTCGGCATCTTCTTCCCTTCTTCTCCTCAAGCTGCTCCGCAATCATGATGGCATGGAGGGAGGCTCCCACTGTGTGACGCTTCTCCTCTTCTGACGGTTCCTAAATAACATGAGGTGGGGCCACCCGGTGAACCCGCCCCCTATGACGCACAGGGACTTGATGGGGACTTCCCTGTGGCATTCCCCGTGATGTCAGAGGGGGTGGAGTCACCCATTACGTAACCCCGCCCCCTTCTGACATCACAGGGAATGCCACAGGGAAGTCCCTATGTGTCATGGGGGCGGGGTCACCAGGTGGCTCCGCTCCCCGTTATTTAAGAATGGTCAGAAGAGGAGAAGCGTCACACAGCGGGAGCCTCCCTCCATGCAATCATGGATGCGAAGTGGCCCGAGGAGAAGAAGATAAGAAGACGCCGCGGAGGAAGATGCTGGACGAGAACACCGGAGGAAGAACCAGAAGAACCAGAAGAAGAAGATGGAAGAAGAAACCGAAGGAAGATAGAAGATAGAAGATAGAAGAAATAAGAAGCATTTAAATAAAGGAATTGTCAAAAACTGCCTCTTGTCATTTTTAACACTTTTGAGTTTTTTTGTGAAATGGTAGGGGTACTTTTGTACCCCCTTACCATTTCACACAGGGGGGAGGGCCGGGATCTGGGGGTCCCCTTGTTAAAGGGGGCTTCCAGATTCCGATAAGCCCCCCGCCCGCAGACCCCCACAACCACCGGGCAAGGGTTGTGGGGATGAGGCCCTTGTCCCCATCAACATGGGAACAAGGTGTTTTTGGGGGCTACCCCAAAGCACCCTCCTAATGTTGAGGGCATGTGGCCTGGTACGGTTCAGGAGGGGGGGCGCTCTCTCGTCCCCCCCTCTTTTCCTGTGGCCTGCCAGGTTGCGTGCACGGATAAGGGTCTGGTATGGATTTTTGGGGGGACCCCACGCCAATTAAAAAAAAAAATTGCACGGGGTTCCCCTTAAAATACATACCAGACCTGAAGGGTCTGGAATAGATTTTGAGGGGGACCCCACGCCATTTTTAAAAAAAAATCTTGGCTGGGGTTCCCCTTAATATCCATACCAGACCTAAAGGGCCTGGTATGGAATTTAGGGGGACCCCCACGTCATTTTCTTTTTTTAATTTTGGTTCGGGGTTCCCCTGTGGGGAATTCTCATGCCATTTTTATCAATGAACTTTTATGTGTATTGTCGGACCGGCAATTTATTAATAGCTGTGAGTAGTTTTAAATAACTTTTTTCCTTTGAAATGTCATTTTGCTGTCAGACTGTTCTAAACACGGGAAATATGCGCCCCTTTACAGGCATACTATAGACACCCCCAGGTACGAAATTTAAAGGGATATTACACTTTTATTGTTTCACTTTAAGCATTATTAAAATCACTGCTCCCGAAAAAACGGCCGTTTTTAAAACTTTTTTTGCATTGATCCATGTCCCTTGGGGCAGGACCCAGGTCCCCAAACACTTTTTATGACAATAACTTGCATATAAGCCTTTAAAAATTAGCACTTTTGATTATTCATATTCGTGTCCCATAGACTTTAACGGTGTTCGAACAAATTTTTTGCCTGTTCGCAAGTTCTGGTGCAAACCGAACAGGGGGGTGTTCGGCTCATCCCTAGTGGAGATCATGGTGTACCAGTGCCATTGATGATAAGTGCTGGAGACCCGGTGTTCGTAGCCAAGGAAGAACTTTGGTATGAATTTCCAAGTAAGTAGTTAGTGACTTATGTAACTGTGGACATAAACAGTGGTTAACATTGAAGACAAAAACATAAGAAAACATAGAAGTTGAAACAAGAACATGAAGAGGTCAGTGCGACCAGGGTGTGACATAGAGCCACTCATGTATGCATTGGGGGTATAAACAATAGGCAGTTCAGCTTAGCAGTATTATCCTACTCAGGGAACAGTAGATTAATTCCTTAATTGGCTGCATCTAAATCAGGTATGTTAGCGGGCATTTTTTGAAGTAACCAGATTCCATTCCTCCATAGTGTGGTCAGGACTTCATGCCCTTCTAGTCTGTGGTGGACTTTCCGGTACAATGTGCCAATAGCAGTTGCATCCCTTTAACGGGAGTGTCCACAATGTGATCCTTACCCTTCTTGGTAATTATCAATTATGTAGGAAACCCCCATTTGTAGGCAATTTTATGGTTTCGTAATGCTTTGGAGATGGTATTCAGGTTCCTGCGTTTCTGTAGGGTAAATTGGGATAGGTCAGCAAAAAATTGTAGATCCTTATATGTGGAGGTAAGAGATCTTTATTACGTGAGGCCGTCATCAGGTGTTCCTTCACGTGGAAGAAATGAAGACGGAGTATAACATCCCTGGGTATATTATCCGGCAGGTGTGATGGCTTAGGTAAGCGGTGGATCCTGTCCACTGTAATGTCCAGGTCTGTTGGGTCAGGTAGTATGGACTGGAAAAGTTGAGCTGCATATGTGCACAGTTCAGATTGTTGGACCGATTCGGGGACTCCCCTAATCTTTAAGTTATCTCTTCTTGATTTCCATGTGATCTACTCTGGATGAGGTTTCCCTTAGTTCCACTCCAAACTTGTGTACACAAGACAGCATGTCAGCATGCAATGAGCTTCTGAGGGAAACCAGCATGTCCTTCAATGTTGTGTCTAGAACTGGCTGATTAGTTATTATTTATTACTATTATTATTATTATTATACAGTATTTATATAGCGCCAACAGTTTACGTAGCGCTTTACAACTTGAGGGTAGACAGTACAAATACAATACAATTTGATACAGTAGGAATCAGAGGGCCCTGCTCCTTAGAGCTTACAATCTAAGAGGGAAGGTCAAGAGATACAAGAGGTAATAACTGTGGGTGATATGCTGATTGAGAAAATAAATGTACAGTTGTTAGGTGGGGGCCAGATAGGCTTCTCTGAAGAGATAAGTTTTTAGGGATCGTCTGAAAGTGGATAAAGTAGGAGAAAATCGGACGGATTGGGGTAGAGCATTCCAGAGGATGGGGGAGGCTCTGGAGAAGTCCTGAAGGCGAGCATGGGATGAGGTGACAAGGGAGTTTGAGAGCAGGAGGTCTTGGGAGGAGCGAAGAGAACGATTAGGTTGGTATTTTGTGACTAGGTTAGAGATGTAGCTAGGGGCCAGGTTGTGGATGGCTTTGTAAGTTATAGTTAGTATCTTGAATTTAATTCGGTGACTGAGTGGCAGCCAATGGAGGGATTGGCAGAGGGGTGTAGCAGACGCTGAGCGGTTTGTGTGGTGGATGAGCCTGGCCGCAGCGTTCATGATGGACTGAAGTGGGGATAGCCTATTTAGAGGTAAACCAATGAGGAGGGAGTTGCAGTAGTCAAGGCGGGAGATGACCAGGGAGTGGATTAAAAGCTTTGTGGTGTCATTGGTTAGGAAGGGGCGTATCTTGGAGATGTTGCGAAGACAGAGGCGGCAAGCTTTGGATAGTGATAGAATGTGGGGTCGAAAGGTTAGTTCAGAGTCCAGGATTACACCTAGGACTTTG
Organism: Lithobates clamitans; assembly: GCA_037952925.1. Classification (NCBI taxonomy): domain Eukaryota; kingdom Metazoa; phylum Chordata; class Amphibia; order Anura; family Ranidae; genus Lithobates; species Lithobates clamitans. The sequence goes on from JBBGZY010000314.1 coordinate 3,142,337, forward strand.
GCGTGGGGAGATGGGTTGATAGTTGAGCCGTTGATCTTGACAGGGAGATCAGGGGAAGTGGCACCTGAGGGAGGAAATATCATAAGCTCGGTTTTGGATAGGTTGAGTTTGAGAAAGTGATGTGACATCCAGGCTGATATGTCTGCTAATAAGTTGGTAATGCGTGAGGAGACAGATGGAGAGAGCTGGGGGGTGGAGAGATAGATTTGGGTGTCATCAGCGTAGAGATGATATTTAAAGCCGTGGGAGGCAATCAACTGACCCAAGGAGGTGTTGTAGATTGAGAAAAGGAGAGGTCCAAGAACAGAACCTTGGGGGACCCCAATGGAAAAAGGAAGAGGAGAGGAGGAAGTAGAGTTGTAAGTGACACTGAAGGAGTGGTGGGATAGGTAGGATGAGAACCAGCGAAGAGTACAGTCACGGAGACCAAAGGAGTGGAGTTTTTTGAGGAGGAGGGGGTGGTCCACTGTGTCAAAGGCAGCAGAGAGATCCAGGAGAAGTAGTACAGAATAGTGTCCATTGGCTTTAGCCATTAGTAGGTCATTTGAGAGTTTAAGGAGAGCAGTTTCCGTGGAGTGTTGAGGGCGAAAACTGGACTTAAGGGGATCAAGTAGTTTATTCATGGTCAGATGGTCGCTTAATCGGTTGTAGACCAGTCTTTCAAGAAGTTTGGAGGAGAAGGAGAGTAAGGAGATGGGACGTAAGTTGTTGAGATTGGTGGGATCCAGTGAGGGCTTTTTTAGTATGGGGGTGACTAGCGCATGTTTTAGAGAGTTTGGGAAGATGCCACAAGAGAGGGAGAGGTTGAAAATGTGAGTTAGAGAGCGTAGAATCGAGTCAGAGGGTGAGCGTAGCATTTGCGAGGGAACAGGATCCAGGGGGCAAGTGGTTAGATGAGTGCTAGATAAAAGTTTAGCAACCTCAGTAGTAGTAGCAGGGTTGAATGAGGGAAGTAATGATTGTATCTGTGGACATGGGGTGTTGCATGGGGGAGGTTTTTGCGCATTGGCGATCTCCTCATGAATTGTATCAATCTTAGTTTTGAAGTGATTGGCAATCTCCTGGGCAGTGAGTGAGTTGGTGGGTGGAGGCAGTGGAGGACAGAGTAGAGTGTTGAAGGTAGAGAAGAGTTGACGTGGACTGGATGAGAAGGTGTTGATGAGTGTGATAAAGTAGGTCTGTTTGGCAGTGTGAAGGCAGGAGTAGTATTTTAGGAGGGCAGATTTATATTGTGTGAAGTCTTCCTGGGTCTTAGTCTTATGCCACAGGCGCTCAAGAGTGCGGCTACGTTTTCTGAGACTTCTGGTGTCAACTGTTTGCCAGGGTTGTAGCAGTTGGGGCCTAATTCTGCGTGTAGTGAGGGGGGCCAGCTTGTCTAGGGAGGAAGACAGTGAGCTGTTGTAAATGAAAGTAGCTAGGTTGGGGCAGGACAGGGGGGAGATTTTGTCATAGAGGTGATCAGTAGCAGAGTAGAGAAGAGAAGGGTTGAGGTGGCGAAGGTTTCTGCGTGTAACTGTTAGGCGGTTGGAGGGAGAAGAGGTGGAAGACAAGGAGAGAGCAAAACTAATAAGGTGGTGATCAGAGAGTGGGAGTGGATTGTTGGAAAGGTTGCACGGAGTGCACAGATAGGAGAAGGCAAGGTCAAGGGTGTTGCCATTGGAGTGGGTAGGAGCCTGTATCCATTGCTTCAGGTCAAGCGATAAGGTTAGACTGAGAAGTTTAGAAGTAATAGTAGTGTTAGTGTTGACAGGGATGTTGAAGTCCCCAAGAATAATTGTGGGGATTTCAGAAGAGAGAAAGTAGGGTAGCCAGGCAGAGAAGTCATCAAGAAAGGCTGATACCGGTCCAGGGGGCCGGTAGATGACAGCAATTCTTAGAGAAATGGGAGAGAAAAGACGAATGCAGTGAGAGAGAGGGAGAGAGTGTCAGAGAGGGAGGTGGGTGAAGAACCTGATAGGTACTGCATGGGGCTAGAAGGATTCCCACTCCACCTCCCTTCCGTCCACTTGGTCTGGGGGAGTGAGTCCAGAGAAGGCCCCCATGGGAGAGGGAAGCAGGAGAAATAGTATCCAATTCATGAAGCCAGGTTTCAGTAATGGCCAGTAGGTTAAAGGAATTTGTGATGAAGAGGTCGTGGAGGGCGGTGAGTTTGTTGCAGACAGAACGTGCATTCCACAGGGCACAGGAAAAGGGGGGGCTGGTTTTGGAAAGAGGAATATAGACCAAGTTCTGTGGGTTGCGGCTCCTGCCAGAGGGTGTAGGGGGGTGGGAGCGTTGGGCAAAGACAGATGATAGTGGCCCAGGGTTTGGGGATATGTCACCAGAGATTAGGAGAAGCAGGAGGGTGAGGGAGGTAATGTGGGGCTGTGATTTATGTGATTAGTGGGAAAGAGGTCGATCGAGTCAGGGAGGTCTCTAGTATCCTCTCCTGAATCTACGACCCGGCTCATCTCATGGCTAGAATCTGTTGCATCTAGCCTTAATCTTGCCTTCTCTGGGCTCCCTGATGTAGGGGTGTGAAGGGGAGACTGTGGGCTTTTTAGTGGTGCATTCCTTTTCGTTGGATTGCTTTTAGCAGATCCCTTTTAGCAGACATACCTCGCGCTGGGCTGCCGCCTCCATTTTGCTTAGGCTGGAAGTATACAGTGAGTCTCTGCGGCCTCCGGTGCTCTTTATTCCACCATGTCATGTTCGGACGAATGACCGGGTGATGCCTCAGCTCCGGTGGGTACCGTGGCTTGGTCTCCAGTCGTTTTGCAGCCTGCTATGTGCTGATGTAGCCCTGAGTGTTATGGAGCTGCTCTATGGAGCATCCATCTCTGTCCGTGGCAAGCTCCATCCCTATTCCCTTTTTTTAAAATATTTTTTTTCTACATAAACAATATGTTTTTATAAATCTTTGACTGTTCGTCTTTAAAGTCCCAAGTACCGGGGGGTACAAGTGTTCCTTCTTACTTTTTTGAGGGTTCCTTATATAAATATAATTCGGGATGTTGGCAACAACTTTGAGAATTTAATCTTTTCTCCTTGTGGTTCATCACTTTATTCATAATAATAGGGTAGAAAATGCCCATCCCCCACCCCTTGAACCACTGATTATATTTGTGAAAAATGTTACAAATGTGATATTCACATATTTTTCTATACGAATTATCACTCTATAGATGTACATTATCTTTTTCTCCTTTTTGGTGTTTAAGTTGTGTAACCAAAGATGTTTCAAGGTAAGGAATGGGATAATCTTATGGCAGGGTTTTCCAAACATTACAGCAAAAAATCATCGTTTCTCAATCAGAAATTTCCTCTTTGTTCTTTCAATTGGGCAAAATCGTGGGAAAAAAAGTTGCATGCTTCTGGCATGCTAACAGTTTCGATAGATACATCCAGGAGGATATTAATACATTAGGATTACAAATTCAGATCTTTCCTATGCTAGAGGATGTGGATTCCATCTTCAAAACCAAATGGGAGAGGAATCTACAACTCTGCACTAGGACTATGATGACCTTACTAAGTGAAGAATACAAAAAACGCATTGTGGGCGGGGGCGTGGTTTGGCCAAGCAGGAAGATGGCCGCTTAACTGATGAACTCCTGCCTGTCACCAGCCTTTTCACCATAAAATCGGAGACTAATAGCAGCAACACAAGCTACCGGCAATGGGGACAGCATCTAGATCCCACTCCCCGAGCGGACAGACCGAAAGAAAACAGCCGGAATATCCCTGAAATGTTCCGTGCTCAGAGAAGCAATATGGCGCCTTCCCGCCACAGTTCTCCTCAGATATCGGATACACCACAGCCTAATCCTTTGATCCTACCTCCAACTCTGGAACGGAAAATACCGGCGGTCCTGTTCCTGCTCATACCTCAATATTCATGACCTAAAGGCAATAGCAGCAGATATTAAGGACACCCTGTCGGCGGCCATAGCGGATTTACGCATTGACATTCACTCTCTTTCTGACAGGGTTCATGAGGTAGAACAAGTGACCATAAAGCATGATCAAGTATTGCGCAAAGCCACCAGGAAAATCGACACTCACACTTTACAACTAAGAGAAATCCAGCGTCATGTCGAAGACCTCGACAACAGAGGACGCCGTCATAACCTCAGGATTAGAGGTTTGCCTGAAACGGTATCTACAGAACACCTCCCCTCAGCGGTAACTGGCCTGTTCAACGATCTACTGAATAGACCACCTCTTACACCGATCAATATGGAGAGAATACACAGGGCACTTCGCCCCAAAGGCAGAGACACAGATCCCTCCCGTGATATCATCTGCTGCATAGTGGATTTCAGGCTCAAGGAAGACATACTCAAGCAAGCTAGATGCCGCCAACAATTACTTCATGAAGGGCACACTATACAGATCTTTCAAGACCTGTCCAGTATTACACTGCAGCATCGTCGGGATCTCAAACCTCTACTTGATGTATTACGCACCAGAGGACTCCAATATAGGTGGAAGTTTCCCTTTAGCCTATCGGCTACTCACTTGGGACGTACAGCCCTCCTTAGGGTCCCCGAGGACTTACAATCATTCTGCGAGGCACTGGATATTCCTTTCATTGACGTACCTAATTGGTATGCAGAATTTCGTTATCAACCAACGAAGAAACAAATCCAGCAAGAAGAACCGATGGAGGCACAAGACTCACGGATTCGCGGACGGAGATCACCTTCCAGCAACAGGAGACGCAATCCCCGCTATAACACACACCGTGGTTCTAGCCCATCCGATTCTCCTCGGTCTCGGAGAGCTAGGAGGGAATTCTAATGGACATCTTCACTATCGTTCCTTACGAGTTAAGATACAGCACTGTTTCAGCTGTTTTCTACATCTCTCTCGTTAATTACCATTAAGTTAACCTTCATTTCTTTTGTTTGCATTTCCGTCCATATATTCCATGGCACATGAGAAAACAGCTGATCTTTATCTTCAGCATGGCCTGCTTAACCCTGTGCACTCCAGCATTCGGGATTTGGTTCTATCCTCCCCTCTCTTATGCACAGCGCAACCTACGAGCCCACTAACCGCCTTACTTTAATAGGATATGATATAGAGGAATTACCTATCTTTGCAGGATCTTATGAAGAAATCTTGACCGTACAGTGGCCAGACAATGGAATATCCCTCTCTTACACCAATGACTATGACCCGACTTCATCTGATTGACTCTAGAACTTTCCTAATACTATATACTTAGCTAAAGTATTGACTTTTTCATCTTTCCTTCATTTGCCCACAATAGGTAAGATAAGACATACCTGCAGATAGGAGGGCAAATGTATATTCTATATATTCTTTAAGGTGAACCAAAAGTCCTCTTTAGTGTATATTAGGAATTATCTCAATCCTTTTCCATTACTGGATTTAAATTAAATTTAATGTTTTTCGAACCACCACAATTTAGCCATATAGTCTTAATTATCTTTTAATAATTATACTAAATTATCATTCTTCTACATGATTGTACTCACTTATTTATCTTACAACTCCTACTCGTTGTAGGTTTACGCCCCCTTTTAAACTTTCAAAAGACGCACTCAAACCTTATGGTTCTACTGTTTGCAATACTCCATAGGTATATATTCCCACCTCCTTACATGACAAGAGAAAGACGTATTTTAATCCCTGCTCTTCTTCTGCTTTAATAAAGCGTCTCACTCATTCCTCGATATATGTCAGAAACGATTATACATCCTCCTATATTTTAAGGCACTTTATTACTCTTCTCCTAAAAAATATCTGACATATGCTTAAACCTACAATCAATCTAAACATCTAGACCATTCCTATATAGGCGGTTATCCACCGCAATCTTGCTATACCGTCATGTACCGCAAGATCGACTCCTTTTATTCAGCATTACGGTGTAAGGCATACCCTTACAGGTTACGGAAATTATCGTAAGGACATTGAGCTATAGAAATTTACATCTATATGCCCAAGTTATCTATCTCCATTACCCCGTAAACATTTATTTTCACGGTTCGGATAACAATGTAAGAATACATTTTATATTTCATACCACCTCCTCTTGAAGGCTCGTAATATGACATGGCGGAATGAAGCACCAATGTTATATAAGCTTGGTTCACCTCTACTCCGATGGTTCTATTGTAGTTCTGAAAACCTGAGAAATTCAGGCTTTGCACGATTTGCATCACCAATAGTTCTGTTGTGATTCACACTTAGACTCACTTTTTCTATTTTTTTTTTTTTGTTTATATTAAGCTGTAATTAAATCGTTTTTTACAAGAGAATTCGAGATGTTTGATCCGATTTATATGCTATATGATTGACACTCAATCGAGGATAATCACTTATAAGGAATTATCTCAATCCTTTTCCATTATTGGATTTAAATTAAATTTAATGTTTTTCGTACCACCACAATTTAGCCATATAGTCTTAATTATCTTTTAATAATTATACTAAATTCTCATTCTTCTACATGATTGTACTCACTTATTTATCTTACAACTCCTACTCGTTGTAGGTTTACGCCCCCTTTTAAACTTTCAAAAGACACACTCAAACCTTATGGTTCTACTGTTTGCAATACTCCATAGGTATATATTCCCACCTCCTTACATGACAAGAGAAAGACGTATTTTAATCCCTGCTCTTCTTCTGCTTTAATAAAGGGTCTCAATCATTCCTCGATATATGTCAGAAACGATTATACATCCTCCTATATTCTCAGGCACTTTATTACTCTTCTCCTAAAAAATGTCTGACATATGCTTAAACCTACAATCAATCTAAACATCTAGACCAGCCGATTCCTATATAGGCGGTTATCCACCGCAATCTTGCTATACCGTCATGTACCGCAATATCGACTCCTTTTATTCAGCATTACGGTGTAAGGCATACCCTTACAGGTTACGGAAATTATCGTAAGGACATTGAGCTATAGAAATTTACATCTATACGCCCAAGTTATCTATCTCCATTACCCCGTAAACATTTATTTTCACGGTTCGGATAACAATGTAAGAATACATTTTATATTTCATACCACCTCCTCTTGAAGGCTCGTAATATGACATGGCGGAATGAAGCACCAATTTTATATAAGTTTGGTTCACCTCTACTCCGATGGTTCTATTGTAGTTCTGAAAACCTGAAAAATTCAGGCTTTGCACGATTTGCATCACCAATAGTTCTGTTGTGATTCACACTTAGACTCACTTTTTCTATTTTTTTTTTGTTTATATTAAGCTGTAATTAAATCATTTTTTACAAGAGAATTCAAGATGTTTGATCCGATTTATATGCTATATGATTGACACTCAATCGAGGATAATCACTTATAAGACTGCTCCCATACATGACAAATTCATCCTCTCAACTCTCAATGCTATGAATCTAACGGTTCTCCAGACTCACACTCCTGTAAAAGCATACCTCCGATGCTTAACCTTAATACATACTCTCTTTAACACTTCACATCCGTCCTCCCTCCTAATAGATGGCCTCACCCACTTAAGGCACTTCTCCACCTCTCTATTTGCTTCTCTGGCTGGTACGGGCAGAATCACTCAGATTCTTTCCGGTTTATTTTTATTATAGTTTTTATTCTATCTTCTACGCTCGGTTGTTCCTAACCCCCACACAGTGCTGTTTCATAGACTAGACCTTGTTAAGGTCACGTCTCACTGAAAACACACTGTACTACATACTCCTCTCACACCGGAGGAGGAGATATTCTTAACACACCACCCTTATCCCCCTCCTCCCCCCACTTTGCTACAACACAAGCACTGATACCTTCTGAGATGTCCCGCTCAGCTTCACCTACTAAACACTCCTTCTCATAAGCCTTAAAATGAATACCCCGTCCATCCCATCCAAGGTAGATACTTCAAACAGAGGATCACAAATCCACGGTAACCCTCCTCCACATTAGGCTTGAAGTGAGAAGATCTGGATGCCGCACACTGGATGTAATCAAAAACTTCACTTTATTGAAAAGATGGGATCATCAAAATAACAAGACCATCATGCAGAAAGTACAGGTTGGCTGACGCGTTTCGCACTCGGGGCTGAGTGCTTACTCATACCCTCCTCCACATTCACAAGTAAAATTCTGCTCTCTGAATATGCGAGGACTCAATATACCAGAAAAACGATCAAAACTACTTCATACCCTTAGACAAAATAAAGTTCAGATAGCATTTATCCAAGAAACTCACTTTCGTTCGGATAATATCCCTACTCTTGCAAACCACCATTTTCCTACGGCATATCATGCTACCAATTAGGAAATTAAAACAAAAGAAGTATCAATCCTAATAGCTAAAAATTGCCCCTTTCAAGTGTCAGAAGTTAAAAAGGATAAGAAAGGTAGATACATATTCCTCAAAGGGTCGCTACATAGCAAACCCTTCACTTTGGCGAACCTCTAGGCTCCAAACACAAAACAAGTGCCTTTTTTCCGTGATACTCTTCAGTTACTAACTGAATTTTGTTCTGGAGTCCTCATTGTTGGGGGTGATTTTAACGTAGCTCTTTCTCCTACACAAGACTCATCCACAGGAACATCTTCCTTGCCATATAGAGCCTTAAAAGCCATTAAAACATTGCTTCGAGACTTAACATTGCATGACACTTGGCGTACACTACACCCGAATGAAAGGGACTTCACGTTCTTTTCAACACCACACAATAAATACACCAGAATAGATCATTTTTTTATCTCTCAAACAGACTTGCCCCTTCTTGCTAAAGCTTTCATTGACCCAATGATACTTTCCGATCATAACCCTGTATCTATATCACTAATCATATCAGACACCCAATCCAAAAATATGATTTGGCGCTTAGATAACTCATTACTGACGGATCTTGACATCACTCAAAAAATTAACACGCACCTAGTACAATACTTCACGGAAAATGATACCACTGACATAAAACAATCCAGCATCTGGGCGGCACACAAATGTGTTATCAGAGGTGAAATTATGTCTCTGACCACACATAGGAACAAGTCCAGAAAGAAGCATATAACTGCTTTATTAGCTAAAATTCACAATTTAGAACAAGCTCATAAACTCTCGTTAGCCTCTAAAACTCTTACAGAATTAATCACAACCAGAGAAGAACTTCTGGATATTTTAGGCAAATCCCTGAAACGCAAATACAATCTTACTCAAAAGTTGTTCTACAAGATGGGGAACAAATCTGGTAAATTAATAGCGAGAGCATTACAATCGAAGAAAGCTTCACACACTATACACAAAATTAGAGACTCGTCTGGCAACGCTTTCGCCTCATCAGATGACATAGCCTCCCAATTTGTAAAATATTTTTCCGACCTTTATAATTTGCCACCTTCCGAAATTCAGGGAGATATCTTAAACAGAAAAACTCATTAAAGACTTCTTAGGAAATCACTGCCCAGCCACTATCTCTCAAGAAGACTCCATTATCTAATCTTGCCCTATTGAAAAAGACGAAATCTCAATCGTTCTAAAACAACTTAAAACGGGCAAAAGTCCTGGCCCCGATGGCTTAACTGTAGGTTACTATAAAACCTTTCAAGAGGTACTTATTCCTCATCTCATCAAGACTTTTAACGCACTCTCCTCTCCTACACAAGCTAATAAAGACCTTCTTGAAGCCCACATTACGCTCATACCCAAACCAGGAAAAGATGATGCATTAGTGTCTAACTACAGACCTATATCACTTCTAAACGTTGACATTAAAATGTACGCTAAAACTCTTCCCAATCGAATGCTTCCTTTTCTACCCAAAATGATTTCACTAGATCAGGTAGGCTTTATCCCTGGCAGGGAAGCTAGGGATAACACTATCAAAGCGATCAATATACATCACTGTCTCTCCACTTCATCCACGCAAGGCTTCTTTTTATCCTTGGACGCGGAGAAGACGTTCGACAGGGTGGCATGGGGCTACATAATAGCAGTACTAAAAGCAATGGGGTTCCCGACTCATTTCATCCAAATGATCCTTGCATTGTACACCTCTCCCACTGCTAGAATAAGGGTTAATGGCCGGCTGTCGGACGCCTTCTCCGTGTCTAACGGTACTAGACAAGGATGTCCCCTCCCCCCCTTCTCTTTGTGCTCACCTTAGAACCTCTACTGCATAAGCTTAAGAATAACCCCAATATAACAGGTATCGATATTAGACACAAAAATTTCAAAATTGCCGCGTACGCTGGCGATATTCTTCTTTTTCTCTCCAATCCCTTAATCACTATACCTAATCTCCTCCAAGATTTTAAACTCTTCCAGAAAATATCTAATCTGAAAATTAATTTCACAAAATCTAAAGCCCTCAACATCACTCTTCCACCTTCGTTAGTTTCCCAATGTCAGGATAACTTCCCTTTTAGCTGGGAACCACATGCCCTGACATATCTAGGAATCCAAATCCCCTCTAAATTAAATGAGCTATACGACAGAAATTATTCTCCACTGCTCCAAAACATTAAAAAAGATCTCATCAGATGGTCGTCGGGGCACTTCTCCTGGTTTGGAAAACTAGCTATACTAAAAATGAACATACTACCTCGCATATTATATATCTTTCAAATAGTCCCAAATAAACTACCCCCAACATTTTTTAGAACATATAAAAGAATATGCAGACAATTCATTTGGGCACACAAATCTCCCAGAATAGGTTGGGACAGGATGACACTCCCCAAACTCAAAGGTGGTCTGGGCCTTCCGGACATCCAAAAATATTATGAGGCATGCCAAATCTCCAGACTAGTTGATTGGCACATTCACACACAATCAAAAGATTGGATTTCCCTGGAGGACTCCAGCGGCCAAATCCCTCTGTCTCATACTCCTTGGATCAACAAAAAGTACATCCCGAAATTGCACACCACACATCCATTGGTCGGACCCACTATGGAAATCTTCCACAAAGTTTGTCAATATCTCAAATATATACCTTCACCAAGCCCACTGACCCCCCTGACTGGTAATCCTGACTTCCCCCCAGGTCTCCTGGAGAATAATGCGATTCTAGCGAAAACAGGTCATACCCTAAGAGTTCGTCATCTTTTTCACAAAGATTCCATTATCACATTCTCGGACCTATCTTGCAAATTCCCAAATCTCAACATCCCATTTTCCACATATCTTCAAATCAGACACTTTCTTGGTAGCATCGGCCCCACCTCTGAATGTTGCAGAGACCTAAATCCCATTGAAACTTTATGCTCCTCTACTAGCCCTCAAACTCACCTAATCTCGACCATATACGCCATACTGTTTGGAACAATTGATCAAACATTGTTATCAACCAATCAGAAATGGGAAACGGAGCTCGATTTAAACCTTACCACTGAGGACTGGGAGAGGATACATGAACATATACACAAAGGCTCTATAAACGTTACAGCTCAAGAAAACAATTACAAAGTGTACTCCAGATGGTACAACACTCCTGCTCGCATACACTCATTTCATCCTACCTTATCCTCGCAGTGCTGGAGATGCAACGCAGATTTGGGCTCTCTACTACATATATGGTGGGATTGTGCTCACATAAAACCGTTCTGGAAAACAGTACATGATCTGATTACTCACATTACCACCTACAGTCTGAACTTCACACCAGCCCAATACCTGTTACACCACACGTCTCTACCTCAATCTATATACAGAAAATCTTTACTGCTCCACCTAGTCAACGCGGCTAAACAATGTATCCCCGTGCGATGGAAAGACACTAATCCTCCCTCAATTTCTGATTGGCTGAAAAGAGTGGGGAGAATTGCAGACATGGAAGACTTAATTCATCAGGCCAAAGAAAACCCTACCAAATTTCGTTCCACTTGGGCCTGTCGGTTACATTTTCGAGACTCCCAAGAATTTAAGGTTCTGGTGTCTGACCCTACTTCCAGCACCTCTTCTCTAACCCAATGATACCTCTAACAAACTTATCACCAGGACTTTGAGTTGAAGTGTCTACCTAGATACCAATATACTCCCGTCACTTCATATTTACCTTATACCCTACCTACTTTCCTCACCAATTCATAACTTAACTCTTTTTCTTTTCATACACTTAACATACACCACACACGCATCTGGAGACATGAACCACATATTCTTCACCAATACGGACCATCACTAATGAGAACTTATTAAACACACTTTTCACTATCTCACCTTGCACAGTTTGTTCCCGATAGGGGTGCAAGGGTCGAGAGTAGTTACACCTTGGTCCTTACATTGATAAAGGATTTCCCCGTTTATTTACTTTCTGGGTTAATCTATTCTCTCAATAAATACTTAACACGCTTCAAATAAAAAGCAGTAAGACTCTCTAGTATTATAGATTAGTTATATATCTGATAATTTTCTTATCTACTGCCTGCTATATTTTCCTGTACCTTCTCTACGAGCTATGACTTTACAAAAATTACCTATTTACATCAATAGATCATTAACCCCCTCTAGTCAATGTTTCTGTTATTGCTGTACTCATTTTTAGTCTTGTTACGATTTTGGATGTATCATATTATACCTGCTTGTCATGTATAACACATCTGTCTATTTTCTTATACTTTCAATAAAAATCATTTGAAACAAAAAAAAACGCATTGTGGACTTTGATAAGGACATCAATATAATCTATGCAAAATTACTTCCTTTTAAAGATTTGCCCATATTTAAAGAACATGAGGAAAAAATTAGAAATCAACTTAATCAGAAATCTCAGGAAAAACTAGCAATAAGAGACAAGGAATTCTGGCGTGATAAAAGAGCCTTCCAAGAAGGAAAGGTTTATAAATGGCACCAAACTACTCCAATACAATGTTCCCCAAAAGGTAGGCTTAATAAAGATTCCAAAAATTCTGAATCTAATTCTTCTTTAAATTCTTCTATTTCATCTTCCTCCCAAAATAAACACAGGAATCGTAAACCACAGAAAAACAAAAAGAAACAAAAGATTGCCATCGGGTGATGACTCATCATTAAACAAGAAAAGAATTACGGATCCCACCTCTACTCAATCTACACTTACTCTTTCATTCATAGGTAAAGGTAATTTACGTAGTGGTAATCAACTTTCTTCTACAGGCCTCTCCGGTAATGGTTCTATTTCACACACTGGTGAACCTTCCTTATCCTCTATTACCACAACCTTGTTAAAACGGACAAAGATTTTTAGTCCACAAAATGGAGGAGAGTCCTCCCAGATATATAACGTCATCGCACAGTTCCTCACAGAATTATTTGTTTTCTTCTAATTCCAATATTCAAAATATTATTAATCTTTCTAATCATTCACTTACTCAAGCTGAAAGGGATTTATTACACAAAGGTCTCAGTTTCTGTCCAGACACTGGCCTGGATACTTTTGAAGTAATAAAGGACTTACACCTATTTACACATAAACTTTATTACAAAAGTCTCCTTTCCAAGGAGAAAGGAACAAACACCTCTCAAATGGAGACTAGGGGATCAGATGAAGCATTAGATGATCTCCTGGTGCTCCTTGAGGAACAAGATCCAGATGACTTGATTGATGCAATGGATATTGAAACTCTTTTAGAGGAACATATTACCAAGCAACCTTCATCGTTACCAAATGAACAAAGAAAGTTTAAAAAAAAGTCAGATAAATTTCCCTCATTTACAAGCAATCCTAATTTAGCAGCTTTCATAGCTTCAACTACATCTGAAATTAACAAAATTAAACCACAGACATTCTGTAGCAACCTTACTAAAAATGAACAACTAGCCCTAGAATCCCTCAAAAAAGAACTCTCTTTAACAATTAAGCCTTCTGATAAGGGAGCAAACATTGTTATCATGACAAATGAGCAATATAAAGCAATGTGCATGAAGGTTGTCACAAACAAATCATGGTACAAACCTATTTCGAAAAATATTATTGATAAATTTAATGAATCCATTTATGATTTAGTAGATGAGGCATTCTGTAATGGCGCTACTGATAAGGATGTCTGGGAATATATTAGAACACCATACCCACATATTCCTACACTGTACTGTCTTCCAAAAGTACATAAGAATCAAAAAACACCCCCAGGACACCCCAATATTTCTGGAAACAGATCTATAACTGAAAATCTTAGTAAATTTGTTGATAGTCATCTTAGACCCTTCGTGGCTAATTTATCCTCTCACATCAAAGACACTATTCATTTATTACAAAATTTAGAAGACCTACATGTCCCACCATTTTCCTTTTTAGTCGCTGTTGACGTGGAAGCGTTATATAGCTCCATCCCCCACAATTTAGGTCTCTCTGCAATCAAACATACTTTATCACAATCATATAAAGACGATCGCAAATTAAACTTTTTTCTTCTGGATGCGCTGAATTTCATCTTAACGCATAACACCTTTTCCTTCGATTGGTCCCACTACCTCCAGGTGCAGAGGGTTGCGATGGGGACTTGCTGTGCCCCATCTTATGCCAACCTGTACCTGGGGGAGTGGGAGCAATCTTTGTTGTCTGATCTCAGTCTGTCGTCATATACCACCCATATGGTGGCATGGTTCAGGTATATAGACGACATACCAATGATATGGGATGGTACGCCAGAAGACTTACAAGCCTTTATGCATATCATGAACAAAAATGTATTGAATCTATATTTCACAATGACGTTCAGTGACACTTCTATCACCTTTCTTGACTTAAACATTACGAAATCCAAAGATGGTTCCTTATCCAGCAGTCTCTATCGCAAAGAGACTGCTGGTAATACCATTTTACATGAATCCAGCTTGCATCCAAGGTCCTTAGTACTGTCCATTCCATATGGGCAGTGTTTAAGACTTAGACGTAATTGCTCCATGGATACTGAATTTATCCGTGAAGCCAATCTATTGAGGACAAGATTATTGGACCGAGGTTATTCATCTACATGCCTTAAAAAGGCTTTCAAACGTGCACGTGGGCATCTGGGACAGAATATATTGTTTTCCAAAAAAACACTCACTAATTCAAAGCCAATTACGAGACTAATAACCACCTATAATAAACAACATAAAAGTATCAGAAACGTCCTACAGAAGCATTGGCACCTATTACAAATTGACCCTAATCTGAAATCACATGTATCTGCGACACCCACCATTACTTTTAGAGGGGCACGCTCACTAAGAGACCATTTGGTCTGGAGTGTGTACACTGGCATCTTCCGGTCTGATAGATGCAAAAGATTTGGGACTTTTACCTGAGGGGGATGCCCCCTTTGCCAATATATGAATATACAATCGAAATTCATATTACCAAATGGTAGAAGATATAGGCCTAGACATTACGCTAATTGTAAGACGCCCGGTGTCATTTATCTTGTAACTTGCCAATGCAAATGCTTTTATGTTGGTAAAACAAAATTGGAGTTCCATAAAAGAGCAGCACGACATATTACTAGTATGAGGCAGGCGAGCCCGGACCTCCCTCTGGGGCAACCCTGTGCGAGACCACCATGCAGGTATTTTTCTCTCTATTTGTTTCACCATCCTCGATCGAGTCCATCCAGACAGCCGAGGAGGTGACTGGAACAAAATTTTGCTCCAGAGGGAGGTCCGTTGGATTGCTGATCTCAAGGCAACTCAATTTCCAGGACTCAACACCCAATTTAGTTTTCGTCCATTTTTGGATGGTTTCAGGAGGATGTGAAAAAGAATAAATGTTCATCAAAGCTCTATCTATGTCTCATCATATTTCTTATCGCACACGACAATTTTTGTTGTTATAATGTTTTTTTCTGATGTATTCATTTTCCTGTAAAACATTCTTGTCTGTGCATTTTCAAATAATATATGATATACGGTACCTTATGCTGTATACCTTAACATAAGTCAAATTTATTTATTGATCACTTATCCATTCCAATATGATCATTGCAGATATCCAATTATGTCCATATGTCCTTTGACATACACTATTATTGGTATGATATATGTTCAGATTAGTTGTACTCATATCTCTGCTCCCTCTCATCCCGTTCTGTGCCCAGGTGATCCCCGCCCGGTGCATGGGGGCCCTCACTCTCCACCTGTTTGGGTGGGTGGGCGTTCCTCTTATTTGCACCATGTGTTCAGTTGGCCCAAGTTTTTCCTGGGTACTCTGGGCGCTTGCGGTGTTGCTGCGTCGGTGGGCTTCATCTGCATGACGCCCCTCCAGTGTGATTGACAGTGGGTGGGCACCTTGCAGATCCTGCCCTGGAGGTCTCATTGGACATCTGTCCATGGCCCATCTCCGCAGGGTGTGTGTTGACTCCTTTCTCTTTGTGGATGGTTGCTATGGGGATGTTTGGGGGAGTTTTCCTATTGTGCGTGGTTTAGCATGTCGTTGTGTGCGGCCTTTGCTCTCTCCCTCTCCCCCCTCCCCTTTCCTTTGCAATGTCATCATCGGCTGTATCATTGCTCCAGTTCTCGGTCACAGAGTAATGACGTCACCGCGCTGTGCGCGAAGACGCGGCCTCTTTGTTTGATACATGCAAAATCGATGCCTAACCAGATGAACAATGCCCTGGCCACTCTGTTTTTATTTAAAAAGTAAGTAATCACATCATTGAACTGCTGTACCTTTCCCTTTTTTTCCCCCTTCTTTTTTGAAACCCCCCCTTCTCTTTGCATCTAAAGAAAGGATGAGCAGTCTTTCTTTTATCTCTCCTTGTTCCTGCAAAAACGCTTTCCCTTATATCAATCATTATGAGATTACAAGCTGAATCTATTTCCAAAGGTGCTTTATATTTAGAGGAATACAAAACTATTGATTAGGGGAGGTTTGCTCATGTATGGGTAATTTTCCCCTTTTATATGTAATCCCACTTCATTCATTCCGTTTATAATTTATGTTACTTTACCATCTTTTTAGGGTCCCTCACGGGTACGCCATGGTGGCCGTCCTCCTATGGGACCTTTGTGTGGGCTCCTCTGGGCACAGGCAGGGACCATCATCTTTTTGATCCTATTTTGGTCCAATAGGACGAAACGTACGTTGGAAGGCTGACGCGCTGACGTCATCATTTTCATCTCATCTCGTCTTGAACAGGTGCATGCAGGCCGGCCGGCTGTTTTATTTCCTATTTGCTTTTACCCGTGGTTTTTAATGTAAGTGCAATATCCCTTGATTTAATAAATGGTTTCTGACTGATTTACACTATGGAGAATATTCTTTATTTCTCTGGGTCCCCCCTGCTTATCGTTTGAGTCCACCGGACGGAGAGATCCTGTCTGCCCCTTCCCTGTGAGGAGATTGGAGGTATTGCTTCCCCTGAGTGGATATCGACAGATAAGCTGATTTATAGCTTACCTCTGGTTAGCGTGCATTTATTAATGTGGAGGATTTTTCACTGGGTGTCGGTTGATGAGCATTAACGGTCACCATTGAATTTACCTGTGGCTCCAGGGACTTTGTCTCCTCTGACCATCCTCATTCATCTTTCAATCACTTTTGTTATTTGGTGTCTAATATTTGATTTCATTTGGGACTTTTCATTATTTTTCACATATTTCAGTATTGATATATATTTTTTTATTCCATTATTAATATTTTGTGGTCACTTTATAGATTGATTTTTATTACAATTTACAATTCAATGTGCAATTTGTGGTTTTATTTATATCAGTACATTCATCTAATTTAGCGCGGCCTTTTGGATTATCTTTATATATGTATTTGTGCATGCCTCACAATTAGGACTGCAGCTCCAATTTTTTATTTTTTAATTACTATTTTGAGAAGCGCAGTAATTTTTGTTGTATATCTGATCTTTTTGATGGACAGCTGGTAGCGGAGGTTCATTCAAAATCCTCAAGGAAAATATTTTTTGCATATATTTATATACACATTTCCTCACATCAATACTGGTATGTATATTGGACATTCTTGGTATGCTGCAATGGTCACGCTGAATGAAACGTCTATGTTAAATCTTTTTCTGGCTGTCTTTCAGAATATACCCAATTTTCTTTCCTATAAAAATGCCTCTGAAGAAGGGACATCGTCCTGAAACATGTTAGTTTAATGGAGAAATCTGGATTCAGTTTGGAATTCATAGAATACTGATTATATGCAAACTGTGATATATATATATATATATATATATATATATATATATATATATATATATATACGACTGTTATGTACAGATTGTCACCATGTTTTTACTGATTATTCCCTTTTTTTTTAATAATTTTTTTCTAAATAAACAATATGTTTTTTATAAATCTTTGACTGTTCGACTTTAAAGTCCCAAGTACCGGGGGGGTACAAGTGTTCCCTCTTACTTTTTTGAGGGTTCCTTATATAAACACATTGTTTACTAAAAAATAAATTACTCCAAGCACATTCATATGTGCGTTTTAAGGTTTTAAAACAAATCAACATCTTGGTGTATAACATGTATGTTTTGCATTTTTTATATGCATATTATTATAAAGTTCATTGATAAAAATGGCATGGGAATTCCCCACAGGGGAACCCTAAACCAAAATTAAAAAAAAAAAAGATGAGGGGGTCCCCCTAAATTCCATACCAGGCCCTTCAGGTTTGGTACCTAAGACCCACAACCCTTGCCCGGTGGTTGTGGGGGTCTGCGGGCAGGGGGCTTATCGGAATCTGGAAGCCCCCTTTAACAAGGGGACCCCCAGATCCCGGCCCTCCCCCCTGTGGGAAATGGTAAGGGGGTACAAAAGTAAGAACACTATGTGGCCTCATGCCTGACCTGTGCACACAGTAAGACTCCCCAAGCTTCTCCTTTGGGGTTGCTCCAGCCACTCCCTGTTCCATCAAGACCATGGGGCCCAATTTCTATGGACTTTGTGGTAGATTTACCTCCCTCAAAGGAAATGACCACTATCTTGGTTGTTGTTGACCATCTCACTAAGATGGCTCATTTTATTTTTTTTTGTCCAAAGTATTTTATTGAAGAATAGAAAGTCTTTACAGCAATAATTAAACATTGATGAAATAATTATGAGATACACAATAACAGAATTTCCCAGCTAGTACTGACAATCACTTCCATACTGGATTAATTGTGGAGGGGGTATAAACCCAACTTATACCTTTAATTGGGCCTTAATTGCCCGATAACAGACGCTCTATGGGAAATTTATTCTACGTGCTGTGGCAGTATCGATATGCAGGTCTTGTAGCGTGAGATTAGAGTAAGACATCTGTCGGGAGTATTTTGTATATATCACTGGATATATGTGGACCTGGTCAGTGAGCGTTCAGAATGACTTTGTGTGTGTCTTAAGTTCATCTTTTGGTTTGGGTATTTAATGACTATGTGAAGTGGGAAGACTGTGTGCCTACGTCGGTGTCTAGATGGGGAGCGTAGGGAATAGAGGAGGAGAGAAGGGGAGGGGAAGAGGGGAGTATGCAGGGCAGGGAAGGGGAAGGAAGGGGAAAAAAGGAGGGGGGGAAAGGGGGTAGGATGCGAGGTCTCTGACTTCCCTTGGCAAGTGGTGTTTGTCTATGGTGTTTTGAGGGGGCTTTGGATAAATTAGGGGGGCAATTCCCGATTAAAGGAAGAATTAAAGGTGGGAAGGTTGGGTCGTATGAGGGTTAGTTCATCAGGTATAAATCTCCTTTATGTGGGCGGATTTAGTATGTCCTTGTATTCAGGTAACGTTTGGTAGTGTGTCCAACAGGCCCACTTACGACTGAATTTTGCCAGCGTGTCTCGTGAGATATGTATAAGCTTTTCCATTTCTGCTACTCTGTGTGTTCTGGCAAACCATTCTTTGAGAGTGGGTATGTGTTTCGAATTCCAATGTACGGGGATACATTGTTTTGCTGCGTTAATCATATGCATCATTAGCGATTTGTAATAGGTAGTGTGTGGTAAAGATGAGAGGTGTAGAAGGAATTGAGCTGGGGTGAAGTCTAGGTTGTATATGGTAACTTGCGTGATTATGCAATAGACCTCTGACCAAAAGGCTTGCAAGGGGGTGCAGGACCACCAAATGTGAAGAAGGGTACCCCTTTCTTGATGGCACCTCCAGCATGTTTCAGGGATGTCGGGCTTACATTTGTGTAACAGTACTGGGGTATGGTACCATCTAGCCTGAACTTTGAACCCATTTTCCTGGATGGTGACGTTGGTTGAGCCCTTGTGTATGTTCAGAAATATTTGTTCCCAGCTCCCTTCCGTTAATTGGATGAAAAGGTCAGCCTCCTATTTTCTGCAGGACTGACTTTCGTTTGCTTTGAGATCAGCGAAGATAAGATTGTGTATGTAGGAGATAAGATGTGATTGGGGTGATGTTTTGGTACATAGTAATTCGAAAGGTGTGAGCGGTCTGGAACATTGACCACTTTTGTCTAAAATTTTGATGTAATGGGCAGTCATTATATATGCCCATGGGGGGATAGGTGTCTTCTCTGGACGGGCAGCAATTTGAGCTGCAGTGAGTAAGCTGCCCTGATGGTAAAATTGGTGTGCTCTGATTTGTTCCTGTGGCCAGTTGAGAGATATTGGTGCTGCATTCCTGGCGGAAAGTCAGGGTTTAACTTTTTTGGAGTCAATGGGCTGGGGGTGGAGGAAAAGGAGGTTTTCTTACACGTCTGGTGAAAGCATTGTATGGTGGGTCCTATCGTCAGATGTAAGCAAATTTCTGGTGGGATTTGGTTTGGGGAAATCCAAGGGAGTGAGCTCAGGGTTAATTTCGTGAAGGAGGGTTCTAAAGAGACCCAGTCTTTCTGTTGGGTGTGGACATTCCAGTCCACTATCCTGGCAAGGTGGGTGGCGGTGTGGTAGTGAAGGATGTTCGGAAGGCCTATGCCTCCTAGATTTTTCGGGCAAATTAGTTGGTTGTGACAGATTCTATGTCTGTGTTTTCTGCACAGGAAATTGGAGCATATCTGTCTGTATGTTTTGAAGAAGGAAGGGAGGATCTGTATCGGGATCTTCTGTAAGAGGTATAAGATTCTTGGAAGAGCATTCATATTCAGTATGGCCGCCCTACCGAACCAAGAAAATGTCAGTTTTGTTCCAGGTTTTGAGGTCCGAAGTTAGTTTATTTAAGAGGGGGAGGTAATTTTTTGTATATAGGTCTGAAAGTTTGGAGGGGATTTGAATGCCTAGGTATGTGATCGAGTCCTGTTTCCGTTGAAAAGGAAAATTCTCCTTGCATTGGTCTACTTGACGTTGGGGTAGTGATATGTTTAGTGCAAAAGATTTAGTGAGATTGATCTTTAAGTTAGAAAGGGTTTGAAAGTGCTTAAATTCAGATAATAGTATTGGTAAAGTGGTTAATGGTTGTGTGAGGAACAACAGTATGTCATCTGCGTATGCAGCATATTTGTACTTCTTCTCTGGTGATCTGATTCCCTTTATGTCTGGGTTAAGTTTGAGTTTGCGGAGAAAGGGTTCAAGGGTAAGTACAAAGAGGATAGGTGACAGATGGCATCCCTGTTGTGTTCTGTTGCGAATAGGGAAGGCGTCTGACAGAGTGCCCCTGACCCTCACTTTAGCGGAGGGACTGTCATATAACGATAGGATCAGCCCAGTCATGTGAGGACCAAGTCCTATGTCTTGTAGAACTGCCGACATGTAATCCCAGGACACTCTGCCAAACGCCTTCTCCGCATCTAGTGACAGGTAGAAGCCACTTTGCTTTGTTTGGGTTATCAGATGGTGTAAGTCGATTGCTTTACTGGTGTTGTCCCTGGCTTCTCGTCCAGAGATAAAGCCTGCTTGGTTTTGGGAAACGATGGAGGGAAGGAGGGGTAACAATCTGTTGGCTACTATCTTGGAAAATATTTTTATGTCCACATTTTACAATGAGATTGGTCTGTAGTTTCCTGTTTGAGAAGGGTCTTTACCTTCTTTGGGAATGAACACAATGTGAGCTTCCAACATTCCCCTTGTGAGGGGATTTGAAGGGGAGAGAGAGTTAAAGGTTTTAAGGAAGGGGGTTCGGAGAGTGTTTGAGAATGTCTTATAGTATACTGCAGGGAGACCGTCTGGGCCTGGGCTTTTTCCGGGTTTAAGCTGTTTAATTGCCTGTTCCCATTCTGTGGTGGTGATCGGTGAGTCAAGGGATGTTACTGTATCAAGGGGTATTTTCCCGTTGGCATATTGTTCTAAGAATGAATCAATGTTTTTAGATCTCAAGGAGGCTGGAATCGAGGTGGGATCGGAGGTGCGAAGGTCATAGAGGGAGGAATAATATTTTTCAAATTCCTTTGCTATGTCGCCATTGTGTGTAAGAGGTTTTCCATTAGTAGAGTGTAACTGGTAGTTTGTGTTATTGGCTTTTTTCTTACGTAGTGCCCGTGCAAGAAGGTGGCCACTCTTGTTTCCAAACTCGTAAAAGAGTTTGTGAGATAGAATTAATTTTTTCTTTAGATTGTGATGCAGTTCTTCCTTAATAAGTGTGCGAATTTCAGTAAGTTCGGAGTGAGTTTGTTGAGCCAAAGTATGTTTATGTAGGGCCTCAAGTTTCTTCAGTTTTGCAAATAAGTTGGATAGTTTAGCTTTCTTCGCTTTGATAGATGCTGCTAGGGATATCAGTTTTCCGCGTATGACGCATTTATGAGCCTCCCATTGTGTCAAGGTGGATGTGTCTGGGGTGTCGTTTTCGACGAAATAGTCCCTTAAGCAGGAACAAATCTCTTGTACGTTTATTGCGTCCATTAAAGGTGTAGGATCTAACTTCCATATGTACGTTCGGTTAACTGTATCTGGAAAAGTGAGTGTCATGGAGATGGGATGATGATCCAAGAATGTCATAGGATCTATGGTTGCCGCTGTCAGAGTCGGGAGGTCTTGTTGTGAGAGAAACAGGTAGTCAATGCGGGAATATTTGTTGTGAGGGGCAGAGAAGAAGGTAAAGTCTTTGTCTTTTGGGTGGAGAGTATGCCATGCATCATGGAGAGACAGGTCTTGGAGGCAGCCCTTGATTTGCTTCAGAGCCCGGTAAGGCAAATGGGATTTGCCTGTGGAGGTGTCTATTAGAGGGTCTAAGGGGACATTGAAATCACCCCCCAAAACTAAGAGACCTTCCTGGAAGGTTGTCAGCTTTCTTGTCACTGTTCGGAGGAAGGGGACTTGGGAAGTGTTGGGGCTATATATGTTCGCAAGGGTAATTGGTCTGTTACTAAGTGCGCCTTTAAGGAAGATGAACCTGCCCTGATCATCTAGAAGGGTGTCCATAACTTGCAGGGGTACATTTTTGGAAAGGAGTATAGAAACTCCTTTAGTTTTTGAGGTTGGGGAGGTAGCATGATAGCTGTGGGGGAAAGAATGGTTTGTCAGTCTAGGAACATTTTTACAGCAGAAGTGGGTCTCCTGAAGAAAAACTACATCTGCCTTTGCGCTGCGCATGTGTACTAGCAGCTGCAAGCGCTTTTCAGGGACATTTAATCTTTTCACATTAAGAGAAATTGGGTGTTCCCGACAATAAGAGTGTATTTTCTTACTATGGTGAGGGAATGTGTCATTGGATCGGGGAGGGGAAGGAGGTCATATGTGGAAAGTCCATGTAGGGTATGAGGTACTAGGGGAACGAGAATCTATCTAGTAATGTTTCAGAAGAAGAGTTCCGTTTGTTGTCTGATCCGTACAACAGTGTCATGTGATTGAGGAGGTGTTAGATGTTAGATTACTACTTTTCAACTAAGTAGCTGAGACGTAGGGTGTATTTACTATTATGAACATTAACTGGGGGTTTGCAGTCTACATGACACAGGGTGGGGTGGGAGGCGTAAGTTGTAATATAACTTGCAAATTCAACTATAACTATAACAATAAGAATCAAGAATTAGATGCATAGCTGCGAGAATAATAGAAAATCCTATACTGGACATCTCTGGGTCCAAGGGGGACATGCTCAGCTTTGGTCCAGTGAGATTTACACTGTGTGCAGATCCCCTTGAATCGAGAGTGAGGATGTGGGTTGTGTTCTCGTTAGGAGGAAGAATTTGGTCCTCTGGGCATTATGTGTGTGAGGTTGGGTTGTGCTGATGCGGATTTCTTACCTGAGCATGTCCCTCTCGGCTTCCAGATGGTCCCGCTCAGTCCATGGTTCTAGTTCTGGTCTAATTGATAGAGATATCTAGAACAGGAGAAAGAGGGAGGGTGAATGCATGCTGATTAAGCATATTGTGATAGCTCTAGAATACACTATTTGCGAGAAGCACTAAGAACGGCAGAAGAGGTGTGGGTAAGGACAGTGGCAGATGTGAAGTGGCGTTTCAGAGTAGAGATAACAAGAAGGGGCCACAGGAAGAAGAGGAGAAATAAAGCCAAAAGTAAGAAAAGGAGGGAAGGGGAGAGGGAGAATTGTAGATGGGTGTTTAAGTACTCCAAATGTCCTTGAGGTAATTTGAAGAAGATCTCTTGTCCTTATTGCTGTTGCTGGCCGGAACCCTGGATAGGAATAAAAACTGTTGGATACTGATAAGCCTATCTTCCTGTTTGTTCTGCAGGAAGCCAAATTTTGTTCTCAAACGACATGGACAGAGCCGGGTGATTGACTCAGTTTGTATGTTTCATTTTTTAGTGGGGAATGTTGAGCTGTTTGTTGTGTCCGGAGTCAGATGTACGTCTCTCAATTTGTAGAGTGAGTGAAGGAGGGAGGTATAACCAAAGCTGGGGATTGTAGCTTCTCTCAGTGCAAGGTGAACCGCCGAAGAGTGCAATGTCAATGTCTCAATCCGGCTGGTTTATGGGGATGATCATAATAAAGGGACAGGTGGTCATATCTCCAGTGAACGGAATAAAGATATTATCTGGGATCACGATGTTGCATTAGAGTATCTGGCAGCAGCTCAGCTTGTCTCTCACAGGCATCTGTGGTTTAAAAAGGGAAGGAGTGTAGAACTTGGTGTTAACCTTCCTGTGTCATGTATTACCGGAAAAAAAAAAAAAAAAAAGAAGAGAAGGCATGGTTGCCCGTTTAGGTTAAAAGGGCCCTGCGGTGTGCAGGGGAGGCCGTGGGGCTACCATTCCGTGGCATACCTGGGTCTAGCAGTGGAGAATGGGGAGGCGCTGGATGAGGGTGGCGGCGACCAAGATTGTAGTTGCCCGCCTCGGCAATGCCATCCATTGATGTAGCTCTTTGCATCTGGGGTAGGCGGAAATCGCTATACCAATCTGTCAGAGTGACCACTGGGATGTCCAGAGTGGAACAAAAATGTTCCAGGTCTTCTGGGACCCTAAGAAGAGCTGTGCAGCCCAAGTGTGTTGCTGAAAGGCCAAATGGAAACTTCCATCTGTAAATTATAGATCTGGCTCTTAGTATGTCCAGCAATGGTCTTAGTTTGCGCCTCCGTTGCAGAGTGATATTTGAAAGGTCCTGGTATATCTTGATGCTTGAGCCTTGGAAGGATAGTTGGTTGCGATTTCTGGATGCTTGCAGTATTTCTTCCTTAAGTGAGAAATCTATTAGACAGCAGACCGTGTCCCTGGGGGGATCTGTGTCTCTTCCCCTCGGGTGTAGTGATCTGTGAATACGTTCAAAAGCAACCAGAGCATCCTGGGGTCTCTCAAGTAAGTCATTAAAGATGGATGCGACCGTTTGAGAAAGTTGATCGGGTTCAATCGATTCTGGGACTCCCCTTACCCGGAGGTTGCGGCATCTCCCGCGGTTATCGATGTCATCCATATGTCAATTAATGTCTCTCAGGTGGATGGCGTGGGACTCAGTAATCTGTTATACATGGCAAAGGGATGATTCCTGGTGTGCCTGCATCATTTCGAAATGGCCGCCATAAGAGTATTCCTAATATCAGCAGCAACACTGTGTAAATCGTCAAGGTTAACAGCGGGGGGTGTCTCCGTTCTGTCCCCATTCCTGATGGGCTCTGGGCTCTGGAGCGGTGGGGGCTGTCACTTGGGGGAGTATCACAAGAAAAAAAAAAAAAAAAAAAATACTTGAGGAGGCTGGATGTGAGGCCTGCATTATTCCTCTAGGCCAGGATCAAAAGATCTCAGGAATGTGCCTGTCAAACTGGGTTTCTTGGCTCCGTGGGGATCGGGACCTGGTTCCTGAAGCGCTACGGGATGTTCTCACCATAGTAGTGGGGTCTCAAGTGCTGGTAAGCTGAAGAAGCCAGACCTCATGGACGGGAGCTCCAGAACTACACGTCCATCTTGGAGTGGCACCAGACCACCGATGGCTCATTTTATACCTGTTAAGGAGGTACCTTCAGCTGAACAAACTGCTGAGTTAATGGCTTGAGAAGTATTTAAACTACATGGAATTTCTGACGATGTGGTGTCTGACAGAGGAGTACAGTTTACTTCAAAATTTTGGAAGCGCTTTTGCTCAGCCTTAGGTGTAACAGTTAATCTGTCTTCTGCTTTTCAGACCAATCAAACCTTGGAGCAGTACCTTGGATGTTTTGTCAGTTATTTTCAGGTTGACTTGGTGGATTTTCTTTCTACAGCAGAGTTTGCATATAACAATTCTAAACATAGCTCCACCTCTCAAAGCCCTTTTTATTTAAACAACGGGTATCATCCAGTTTTTATTCCTGATCTCCCTATCTCCCTATCTCAACTCAAATTCCTTCTGTTACCAACAGATTAACTACTCTGCAGGAGATTCAGGAGAAATTGATCGAAACTTTGAGGGAGGCTAAGGAATGTTACAAGAAGGCTGCTGATAGACAGATCACTTCCTACCTTTAATGTGGGTGACAAAGTTTGGTTATCAACCAAAAGGTCCATGTTTCATCTGCAAAGCTGGGCCAAAAGTTTGTAGGACCTGTCACGGAACGACCCTCACTCCGCTTGAGTGCTTCCTTCAGTATACCACTTCCTCCCAGTCTGGACTCAGATATCAGATATTCCAACCGCTCTCAAGCATAAAACAAGGCGAGACTTGCTTCATTGTTAACATGGACTATTTTATTTAGAATCAAAATTACAAGACTTTATATGCCGTTGGAACCTCCTCTAACAATACAACTGTAACCTAATTAACATGAGCTAGTTAACTAATCCTTTATACAGCCTAGGTGACTAAGACATGACCTTTTGCCCAGACTTGTGGTCACCGAGCTTCACACAGTAACAGAGTTAATTATCATAAGTACAACCACAGGACATTTTCTCACAATAGCAGGAGCTCCAATAGGAGTCGGCCTGTCTCCTACATTGTATAGAGGACAATGTGATCAGCTCATTCAATTAACATGTTGAGTTCAGAATCAATCAAACCAAGAATAGTCTCTACATACATCCTGGGAGATATTGTGGACAAATATTACTGTCCCATTTTAAGTAGTCCAAGATATATTTTCTCACTCACCCTGTGCCAGGATAGCACAGGGTGACTTAGACATAAGAGGTGTAGGGGGAGCTGAAACAAGGGCATCCCCTACTTTCCAAGGGATTCTGAGTTCCACGGGCCCTCCCATCACATCTCTCCCCTTTCGGCACAAGACTAACACAGGAGGAGACCCCAGACGGGTTGACTCTGAAGTTAGTGAGTAGTTCCAGTCCTCTAATACCTGTACCCACACAGTACCCCAAACAAATTGTTCCAAACAAAGCATTACTCACCCAGCCAACCTCTGCGTCTCTCAGAGAACATATCTGCCGCTGGGGAGAGGCCTGGACTGGCCCTTCTCCCTGGAGTCCTTTCTGCTGCTGGAGAGAAGACAGGGTGACTGGGCTCACTCCGTCATGCTGTTGGGGATTGGGCCGACTGCCCAGCATCCCTGGGGTATACAGGTGGAGACTGAAGTCACCTTCACAGGAAATCCATCCTCTGTTAGTTGAGGGCAGAGTCCAGCAGTACTCAGCCCTGTTGCCAGCCCTTCTGCTGGAAACCCCACACCATCTGCTCCGGCTAACTGTTGGGGAGGGAGGCCGACTGCCCCGCCTCCCTGGAACTCAGTAGTTGTTGCCAGTGCTGGGCAGAGGTTGGTAGCACTCTGCCCTGTTGCCAGCACTTCTGCTGGGGACTCCGCATCCTCTGCTCTGGCTAACCATTGGGGCAGGAGGCTGGCTTCCACCACTCCCAAACTGTGTAGCTGCCATTGGGGAGGTGAGCCGGATGCTTCCTTTTCCATTCCCTCATCTGGTTGCTTGGATGACATGTCTCCCAGGTGCACAGATCTTTGCTGGGGAGGAAAGGTCGCTTCCTCCACCCTGGCCAACTGTTGGGGAGGGACAACACACACCTCCTCTCCCTTCTCCCCCTGTATCTGCTGCTGGGAAGTGATTGTCACCTTCTTACCCTGAGCCTCCGAAACTGCCACAGGTGTGGGGCAGAGGTCTTGGACCCTCTGTTCAGTTACCAGATCTTCAGCTGGAGAAGTTTGTTGTAACTCCACACACCAAGAATAGTCTCTACATACATCCTAGGAAATATTGTGGACAAATATTACTGTCCCGTTTTAAGTAGTCCAAGATATATTTTCTCACTCACCCTGTGCCAGGATAGCACAGGGTGACTTAGACATAAGAGGTGTTTGGGGAGCTGAAACAAGGGCATCCCCTACTTTCCAAGGGATTCTGAGTTCCATGGGCCCTCCCGTCACAGGACCATTTAAGATTTCTGCTCAAATCAATCCAGTTACCCTTCGCTTAAAACTTCCTGATAGTATGAAAATTCATCCTGTTTTTCACATATCACTAGTTAAACCATTTCATGAAAATCCCTTTTCTAGAAGAATTCTTCCACATCCTCCACCTGTTGAGGTTCAGGTGAAGTAGAATTTGTGGTAGAGAAAATTCTTGATCCCAGGATCTTTAGAAACAAGCTACAATATCAGGTCCAATGGGAAGGATATGGGCCAGAAGAAAATTCTTGGTTGCCTGAGGAGAATGTTCATGCCCCTAGATTAACAAGAGAATTCCACCATAGGTTTCCTCACAAATCCAGCCCTAAAACATCCAGAGGATGTCCTGAGAGGAGGGGAGTACTGTCAGGACCTGGGCTCAAACCTGGGACCTCTTCGGTGTCTGGCATTGACTTATTCCACTGAGCTACTGTATCTGGGAGGCTGGAAAGCTCCCTGTCCTATTGGACGATCCTATCTGATCCATTGGATAACCCTGCCTTGTGTCTTGATTGCTGTTGAACCTTTAACTCCTTGCTCCTCCCATGAACTTCCTATATAAGCCTTGTCTCATCACTTCCTCTTTGCCAGTTTATTGTGCCTTCTCAGCCAGTGCCCTGCTCTTGTCTTCCCTGCTGCCGTCTGTAGTTTGCTACCACTCATGATCGACCCTTGGCTTGTTCCTTGACTATTCGACTGCCTGATCCAACCTGCAACTACTCGTTACTGACCTTTTGGCTTGTCTACTGACCACTCTGTTGTTTGATCCACATCTGCTCATCCACTTCTGGACCCCGGCATGCTTACACCCTTGTGGGACAAACCTGTGGACCGTGACCTGGTACTAGTATGCAGCTAAATTCATCTCCACCATCAGGAGCTCTGGTGAACACTGGTTAGTACTTAGACTCCGCACCTCAGGTGAGCCTGTGTCATCTGCCAAGGTGACTGCCTGTGTACCTATCCTGCTGATCGGTGGTAATCCTACAACTGCTATAGCAACTGGTCTTCAAGCCTGATGCCTGATCGTGACAGTCTGCTTGCAAAGAGCTCCTCAGAGACATGTAGCATATCTTTTAAGGTAGAGTCTAGTATGGGCTGTCCCATAGTAGGGAAGGAGGCTATGGAGTCTGGTGAGTGGCTATAGATGGAATAGAGGAAGCTGGCTCACCTGTGTGCTGGCTGCCTGAGGGTTCATTCTCATTTTAGCCTTGGCTGGGCTTCCAGAGGTGGGAGAACTTGGCAAGGAATGTGGTGAGTTGTCTCTGGAGCCTGCAGGGGTTCCCTCTGTTCCCAGAGTGTCTCATCCCCGCTGCTGAGAGGTGAGCGCTGCTGCAGTGGTTGAGCTAGGAGCAGCCACAGTGCTGCCATTTTGGCTGCCCCTCATGGCCAGTTGAAACATATAGGCTGTGAGCTTTCTGGGGAGCTGATCGTCCTTCCTCTTTAGTGACATATTGTGTCAGAAGGAGCCGAGGTGCTGCCGGGTCTCCGGGCGTCCGTTCAGATCGCTGGTGTGTGGGCAGATGCTGTATGAAGTGATCCATTGTGAGGAGCTAACAGCTCAAGCAGCCATCTTACCTCCGTGCTGGCCATGCCCTCCTTATTAGTTTATTTTAAATAGGTTTAATTGTAATCTTATAAAACATTTTTTTTACTAATTGATTTTAAAGTAAGAATGCAAAGTTTGCAATAAATACTAATGGAGGTTTTAGTAAAGAGCATTTTAGGTTATGTAGATAACACTGTCCAGTAGCTAAGATGGTGAGCAGCCAACAGACTAAGGGCAGAAGTGGAGTGGACTATATATACTTGGCTTTGTAAGTCTGATGTTCACATCCTATGAGGAAGTCAATCCCGATGAAACGTGTCAGTAAGTGGCGTCAGACGTAAACCAAAAGGTCCGCAGCACCCTTTTTGGAAAATGTTTTTTACACTCATTTCCTTTTGATTAAATTGACTAAATGAAGAGACAAACTTATGAAGGATATCCCAAATGGGGAGACCAATTTATGAAGGATATCAAGGAATCATTATTTTTGTTGATGTGTTGATGCAGGAATTCCTCTAATTGAAAGTAAATGGAAAGTAACGGTAGCTATTGAAGGTGGATGGCACAAGTTTTTCATGTGGTAGAGATATAAGGTTTGACACAATTTTATCACTTTCATGTGAGTACGCTAATTTAATTTACTTTTTAACCACTTCAATACCGGGTACTTTAACCCCTTCCTGCCCAGGCCAATTTTCAGCTTTCGGCGCTGTAGCAATTTGAATGACAATTGCGCAGTTATGCAACACTGTACCCACACTGTACCCACAGTTTTCATCATTTTGTTCACACAAATAGAGCTTTCTTTTGTTGGTATTTAACCACTTGCTGCCTGCCATGTAGCAGAATGATGGCGGCAAAGTGGTTTCAATATCCTGACTGGGCGTCATATGACGTCCGCAGGATATTGAGCCGCTGTGCGCCCCCCAGGGGCGCGCATCTCGGCGATCGTTGTTGCAGGGTGTCAGTCTGACACCCAGCAACACTGATCTAGGTAAAGAGTCTCTGACAGAGACTCTTTACCACGTGATCAGCCATGTCCAATCACGGCTGATCACAATGTAAATAGGAAGAGCCGGTTATCGGCTTTTCCTCACTCGCGTCTGACAGACGCGAGTAGAGGAGAGCCGATAGACTGCTTTCCTGACAGGGGGGGTCTGTGCTGATTGTTTATCAGCACAGCCCCTCCTCGCATCCTAACCAGGACCACCAGGGAAGCCGCCCAGGACCACCAGGGAAGCCGCCCAGGACCACCAGGGAAACTAGCCACACTGGACCACCAGGTATGCCCCCTAGACCCCCAGGATAATACTAATCAGTGCAAAGGCAGCTGCCAATCAATGCCCAGGCAGCTGTCAATCAGTTCCCACTCCAATGCCTATCACTGCCCGTGCCACCAGGGATGCCTATCAGTGCTGCGTATCAGTGCCCATCAGTGCCGCCTATCAGTGCCCATCAGTGCCACCTATCAGTGCCCATCAGTGCCACCCATAAGAACCCATCTTTGCAGCCTTTCAGTTCTGTCTATCAGTGCCCATCAGTGCCCAGCAATGCCACCCATGAGTGCCCATCATTGCCGCCTATCAGTGCCCACCAGTGCCACCCAATGCCACCCATGAGTGCCCATCAGTGCCGCCTATCAATGCTCATCATTGCTGCATATCAGTGCCACCCATCAGTGCCGCCTACCAGTGCCCATCAGTGCCACATATCAGTGCCCATCGTCAGTGCCCGTCAGTGCCCGCTCATTGGTGCCACCTCATTGCTGCCGCCTTATCAGTGCCTGTCAGTGGCATCTTATCAGTGCCCATCAGTGAAAGAGAAAACATACTTATTTACAACATTTTTAAACAGAAACAAAAGCAAAACTTTTATTTTTTTCAAAATTTTCGGTCTTTTTTTATTTGTTTCGCAAAAAATAAAAACCGCAGAGATGATCAAATACCACCAAAAGAAAGCTCTATTTGTGGGAATAAAATGATAAAAATGTAGTTTGGGTACAGTGTTGTATGACCGCGCAATTGTCACTCAAACTGCGACAGCACTGAAAGCTGAAAATTGGTCTGGGCAGGAAGGTGTATAAGTGCCCTGTATTGAAGTGGTTAATCACTACTGGGTTTTTTTTTTTTCTTTGCCTAAATGAAAATAGACTGAAAATTTTGAAAAAAAAAAGGTTTTCTTCTGTTATAAAATTTTGCAAATAACTAATTGTTCTTCATAAATTTAGCCCAACATTTATTCTGCTACATTTCTTTGGTGAAAATAAGTGTATATTATTTAGTGTGTGAAAGTTAGGGTCCACAAACTATGGTATACAGTATACGGTATACAGTATATCTGAACAATCCTAATGTCCTGATTTCTTGAAGCCCTACAATGCCAGAACAGTAGAAATAACTTCCAAATGACCCCTTTTTGGAAAGTAGACAGTCTAAGGTATTTAGTAGTATTTAGTAGGAGGCATGGTGGGTTTTTTGAAGTTGTAACTTTTTTTTCATGATTTTTTGGAAAAAAAAATGTTCAGTCTTATTTTTTTTTTACATACTGTCACCAGTGCAGTACAAAGTCATCATATAACTTGTGTGGCAGTGATCAGGGACACTGACCAGTGAAAGTACGTAATGTTATTTTTTTTTTTTATTACATTTTTTATTTTTTATTGTTTTTTAACCACTTCAGCCCCGGCAGGATTTACCCCCTTAATGACCATTACATTTTTGCAATACAGCACTGTGTCTCTTTAACTGACAATTGAGCGTGATGCTGTACCTAAACAAAATTGATGTCCTTTTTTTCCCACATATAGAGAAACAAATTTTGAAAAAAAACTATATTTTTTACTTTTTGCTATAATAAATACCCTAATAAAAAAAAAAATCATCATCATTTTAGCCCAAAATGTATTCTTCATATTTTTGGTAAAAAATTGCAATACACGTATATTGATTGGTTTGCGCAAAAGTTACAGCATCTAAAAAATAAAATAAAAATATAGAAATACTGGCTTAAATGGCTTAAATCAGGAAGTTCATGGGAGGAGCAAAGAGTTCTAGATTCAGCAGAAGTTAAGGCACAAGGCAGGGTTGTCCAATGGATCAGACAGGGTACTGTCCAGCATCTCAGATAGCTCTCAGAGAGGAGAGTCATTGCCAGACACAGCAGAGAATCCAGTTTCAAGTCCAGGCCCTGACAGCATGGTTTCATCCTCAGAGAAACGGAGAAGATGTGTTTTGTCTGATGGAGATACATGGTTTGGCCATCTTGTCCTGCTCTTCTGTATTGGAGATAGGGGAGAGCTGTGTTTTAGAGTTTTAGGTAAACATTTCAGATTACTCTGAAGGAAATGTGCAACATGGGGACAAATGGTTTTATTATTCAACAGTTTATAATTGTTCTACATAGTGTTAGGTATTGAAAGGGAATGTGGTTGAGGGAGGGTATGTTTTACCACTCATGCTTTCATATGTGGTAAACTAAGGTTCTATCCATGTTTTCTAGACTACCTTGGTAGTGTGGAATCTGAGCTGGGTTTTGCTTCTCACTTTTAACCAACAACTGGTGGGATAAAGAAGAAAGGCCTGGAGAAATAGGGTGCTCTGGCCTGGGACTCAAGAAAGCTACCTAAGCAAAATGGACATGTGGAAATCTCCCTGTATGAGAAAGAAAATGATTGTTTTTTTTATTGGTGACTGGGATAAGCCCTTTACCTGTCAGAAAGGAATCTGTCCATAGTGCCCCGGATGGCAAGGATTTATTTTCTATTTTGTTCTGTTTGTTTAGTTCGCAACCTTTTCAAATAAAACAGAGTACAATTTAAATGTGTCCACTTTGCTTCAGCAGTAAAAAACAAAATCTTTCCTGATTTCCCAGGAAACAATTAGAAATTCCCGGAAACAACTGCCCCTGGTGATCATACCTATAAATATAAACATCCAGTTATATTTTGTGCATTTAGGAAAGACTCCAGGTCTTTTTTAAAACAATCTGCTTGGCTGGCTAGAATCAGCTCTTGAGGAAGTCTATTCCACATTTTCACAGCTCTTGCCTTTCCAGATTTGGAGTTTAAATCTATTTTCCTCCAGATTTAAAGTAGGCACCCTTGTCCTTTGTGATGACCTTAATGTGAATACCTTTATACCAAGTTCACTATATAGACCACTTATGTATTTATACATGGTGATCATATCCCATCTTAATCACTTCTTCTCAAGAGAGAATACATTTAGTTCAGATAATCTTTCATCCTAGCTCAGCTCCTTAATGCCTCTTATTAGTTTGGTTGCCCTTCTTTGCACTTTCTCCAGTTCCCCAATATCCTTTTTGTGAACCTGGGCTTAAAACTAAACTGCATAATCTAGATGAGGTACATAGGCACATCTATATCTCTTTTAAAACAAGAAAGTAGTTTGCTTGGTATAGAAACTGCATCTTGGCATTGCATGCTACTATTAAGTCTTTGATCTACTAGAACACCTAGATCCTTTTCCACCCTTGATTCCTCTAGTTTTACTCCTCCTAGTATCTATGATGTGTGCAAGTTTTTAGCCCCCAAGTGCATATCTATACTTGTATCAACATTAAACTTAATTTCCCACATAGTTGCTCAATTAAACAGTGCATTAAGGTCTGCTTGTAAATTGGAGACATCCTGTATGGACATTATTCCACAGCATAGCTCGTGTTATCTGCAGATTTAGAAATTGTACTTTTGATCCCAATTTCTATATCATTTATAAATGTATTTAAAAAGTAAGGGTTCCAATAATGAACCTTAGGGTATAACCCTAATAACCTTAGAACATTCTGAGAACAAAATACTCTCAAAATATAGCCTTTTAGACAGTTTTCGATCCATTTACAAACTGCATTTACAATGTCTGTAGACTTTAACTTACACATTAGCTGTGTGTAGGGAACTGTATCAAACACTTTTGCAAAAATAGGAAATACATTTGGGTTTGAACTGAACATGTGTTTGACACAAATCTTTTTTTTTTTTGCTAAATAAACAAAAAACATTTTGAAACTAATAGTTTTTCTTCGCTTCAGTTATAACATTTTGCAAATAAATAATCTTTATTCATAAATTTAGGCCAACATGTATTCTGCTCCATTTCTTTGGTGACAATAACCCAAATTAGTATTTATTATTTAGTCTTTAGGAAAATTATAGGGGTTGATTTACTAAAGCCGGAGAGTGCAAAATCTGGTACAGTTCTCCAATGAAACCAATCAGCTTCCAGGTTTATTTTCAGAGCTTGATTGAGCAAGCTGAAGTTAGATGCCGATTGGCTCCAATGCACAGCTGCACAAAATTCTGGGTGCACCAGTTTTAGTAAATCTCCCTCATTGAGTTCACAAACTATGGCATAAATATCTGAAAATTTGTCAATTCTGATGTCTCATTTTTTGAGGACCAAAAACGCCAGGACAATACAGATATCCCCCAAATGACCCCGTTTTGAAATGTAGTCAATCCGAGGTATTTAGTAAGAGGCATAGCGAGTTTTGAGCTTTTTGAAGTTGTACTTTTTTTGTTACAATTTTTTGGATAAAACAAAAAGTAAAAAAAAAGTGTTGTTTTCACTATTTTTATTATTTTTTTACATAGTGTCACCAGTGCAGTACAGTATCATCATACAACTGGTGTGGTGATGATCAGGGACACTAACCTGTAATAGTATGTAAAAAAAAAAGTAATAATTGTTTATTCAATTTTTTAACATTTTTTTAATACACTCTGACCAGAGCAATACAGTGTTACAATGGTAACACTGTACTACTGTGGGGAAGTGAGCAGGATATTCTTTTACACATTATGATTGCTTATACCAATGAATTTCATTGGTATAAGCAACCATTTTTATTGAATGAAACTGATTCATTCAGTGAGCATTGTTGTGATTAGCTGTGATTGGTCACAGGTACATATGGACTATGGTTGGTCCTGTCTGTACCATGTGATCACCGTGACCTATCACAGCTAGCAACACAATTGTACATAATATATAGCATGAAAGGAAGCCATCCATTGTTTACAATTGTCATGTGATCTTCTGTGATTGATCACATGGTACCAGCAGTGGGCCGGTACAGTGATCTGTCATCGGCTGTGTCCGGTGGACACAGCCAGTGACAGATAATGGCTGTGAGAGAGGTGAATTCCTGGAGGATGTCATATGACATCCTCCCTGAATAACAAAAGTCCTGCCTAGCCTATTGCAAAGAGGAAGTGGTTAATAGCAAAAAAATCGAAAATAGGTTAATAATGTCCCACTATGAAACTCCATCTTCAATCTTGATGACCCACCCCTGATAATATTTCTCTGCTGCACTCCCACCACTAAATGACAGACCTTCTGGATGCATGTAAACATGGGGATCCTGGGTGATGTTTATTTTTTTTTTGCATTGGTGCATATCCCCAATGGCAGTACCCGATAACCCATGCCCTTTTTAGTAATATCTTGCCTATTAACATTAGAAAAGCCACAAAACAAAAACTAGTTTCACCCCCATTGATTTCAATGGGGTTTGGTGCTAAGTTACATAGTAGGTGAGGTTGAAAAAAGACACACGTCTATCAAGTCCAACCTATGTGTGTGATTATGTGTCAGTATTACATTACATATCCCTGTATGTTGCGGTCATTCAGGTGATTATCTAATAGTTTCTTGAAGCTATCAATGCTCCCCGCTGAGCCCACCGCCTGTGGAAGGGAATTCCACATCCTTGCCGCTCTTACAGTAAAGAACCCTCTACGTAGTTTAAGGTTAAACCTCTTTTCTTCTAATTGTAATGAGTGGCCCCAAGTCTTATTAAACTCTCTTCTTGTTGCCCTTCTTTGTACTCGCTCTATTTCCAGTACATCCTTCCTGAGGACTGGTGCCCAGACAGCATACTCCAGGTGCGGCTGGACCAGAGTCTTGTAGAGAATTATCGTTTTATCTCTGGAGTTGATCCCCCTTTTAATGCAAGCCAATATTCTATTTGTTTTATTAGCAGCAGCTTGGCATTACATGCCATTGCTGAGCCTATCATCTACTAGGACCCCCAGGTCCTTTTCCATCCTAGATTCCCCCAGAGGTTCTCCCCCCAGTGTATAGATTGCATTCATATTTTTGCCACCCAAATGCATTATTTTACATTTTTCTACATTGAACCTCAATTGCCATGTAGTCACCCACCCCATTAATTTGTTCAGGTCTTTTTGCAAGGTTTCCACATCCTGCGGAGAAGTTATTGCCCTGCTTAGCTTAGTATCGTCTGCAAATACAGAGATTGAACTGTTTATCCCATCCTCCAGGTCGTTTATAAACAAATTAAATAGGATTGGTCCCAGCACATAACCCTGGGGAACCCCACTACCCACCCCTGACCATTCTAAGTATTCCCCATTTATCACCACCCTCTGAACACGCCCTTGTAGCCAGTTTTCAATCCATGTACTCACCCTATGGTCCATGCCAACGGACCTTATTTTGTACAGTAAACGTTTATGGGGAACTGTGTCAAATGCTTTTGCAAAATCCAGATACACCACGTCTACGGGCCTTCCTTTATCTAGATGGCAACTCACCTCCTCATAGAAGGTTAATAGATTGGTTTGGCAAGAACGATTCTTCATGAATCCATGCTGATTACTGTTAATGATATCGTTCTTATTACTAAAATCTTGTATATAGTCCCTTATCATCCCCTCCAAGAGTTTACATACTATTGATGTTAGGCTAACTGGTCTGTAATTCCCAGGGATGCTTTTTGGGCCCTTTTTAAATATTGGTGCTACATTGGCTTTTCTCCAATCAGCTGGTACCATTCCAGTCAATAGACTGTCTGTAAAAATTAGGAACAATGGTCTGGCAATCACCTGACTGAGTTCCCTAAGTACCCTCGGATGCAAGCCATCTGGTCCCGGTGATTTATTAATGTTAAGTTTCTCAAGTCTAATTTTAATTCCGTCCTCTGTTAACCATGGAGGTGCTTCCTGTGTTGTGTCATGAGGATAAACACTGCAGTTTTGGTTACTGAAGCCCACCGATTCACTCGTGAAGACTGAGGAGAAGAATAAATTCAATACTTTTGCCACCTCCACATCCTTTGTAACCAGATGTCCTTCCTCATTCTTTATGGGGCCAATATGGTCTGTCCTCCCTTTTTTACTGTTTACATACTTAAAGAATTTCTTGGGATTTTTTTTGCTCTCCTCCACTATGTGTCTTTCATGTTCTATCTTAGCCATCCTAATTGCACCCTTACATTTCTTATTGCATTCTTTATAAAGTCTGAATGCTGAGGATGATCCCTCAACCTTGTATTTTTTGAAGGCCTCCTCCTTTGCTTTTATATGCATTTTTACATTGGAGTTAAGCCATCCAGGATTTTTGTTCGCTCTTTTAAATTTATTACCCAATGGGATACATTGGCTAATGCCCTTATTTAATATGCTCTTAAAGCAAACCCATCTCTCCTCCGTATTCTTTGTTCCTAATATTTTATCCCAATTTATGCCTTTTAGCAAGGTTTGTAGTTTAGGGAAGTTGGCTCTTTTGAAATTCAGTGTCTTTGTGTTCCCTTCATGTTTCCTATTTGTGTGATTTATACTGAAACTAATTGACCTGTGATCGCTGTTACCTAAATTGCCCCGTATTTCCACATCTGTGATCAGGTCTGTATTGTTGGTAATCAGTAGATCCAGTAATGTTCTATTTCTAGTTGGTGCGTCTACCATCTGACCCATAAAATTGTCCTGCAAGGTTCCCTCCGCCCAGTCTATGTCTGGATAATTAAAATCCTCCATTATGATAACACTTCCCATCCTTGCTGCTAATCCAATTCTTGATAGGAGATCCGTCTCCACTTCCTCCCTCAGGTTAGGGGGCCTATAGCATACTCCCAGTATTATTTTCCCCTTAGCTTCATCCCTTTGGAGCTCTACCCATAAGGATTCCACCTCCTCTCTAGCTCCCTCAGTGATGTCATCTCTCACATTCGCTTGTACATTATTCTTGATATATAGGCATACCCCTCCCCCTTTTTTACCCTGTCTATCCTTGCGGTATAGGGTATACCCTTGAATGTTTGCCAGCCAATCATGAGAGCTGTTGAACCAGGTCTCTGAAATTCCCACAAAATCCAAATCCTCCTTGTACAACAGTATCTCTAGTTCACCCATCTTGTCTGCCATGCTCCTGGCATTGGTGAACATGCCACATAGTTTAGACCGGTCGCATATTGTCCTCGTATTGGGTGTTTCAAAATTGCAACTAGGACTTGCTACTATACTCACCTTGTGTTTTTGTGCTTTGGTTAACCTACCACTAATGCCCCCAATACTACCCTCTGGAATATCTTCCATGCTGGCTATCACTGTCTCTGGATCCTCCCCCCCATCGCCTAGTTTAAAAACCCCTCTAACTTTTTGGCCATCTTCATTCCCAGCAGATCTGCACCCTCCTCATTTAGTTGCAATCCGTCCCTCCTATAGTACCGGTTACCGACTGAGAAGTCGGCCCAGTCCTCCAGGAACCCAAACCCCTCCTTACTACACCAGATCTTCAGCCACTTGTTTACTTCCCTAATCTCCCTCTGCCTTTCTGGTGTGGCTCGATGTACCGGTAGTATTCCTGAGAATACTACCTTGGAGGTCCTTTTCCTCAATTTAGCACCTAAGTCCCTAAAATCATTCTTTAGGACACTCCATCTGCCTCTGACTTTGTGATTGGTGCCAACGTGCACCATGACAGCCGGGTCTTCCCCTGCCCCTCCCAGTAATCTGTCCACAAGATCCGTGATGTGCCAAACCCGAGCGCCCGGTAGACAACATACTGTTCGGCGCTTCAGGTCTTGGTTACAGATTGCCCTCTCTGTCCTTCTAAGAATTGAGTCCCCTACCACCAGAATCTGTCTTTCCTTTCCCTTTGCTGCCCCCCCACTCTCACTGGAGGAGTTCTTCCCCTGGCAGCTAGGAGAGTCCCTCATCTCCAGCAGTGCTGGTCCCTGACTAGTTTCACCAATGTCACTCAATGGAGCGTACTTATTGGGATGCTCCAGTCCTGGATCGGCCTCTCTGGCACTTCCCCCTCTACCCCTCCTGACTGTCACCCATCTACTCTTTGCTAGTGCCTGCACCTCTTTGTCTCCACCCGCCTCTGTGCTGGCCCCTGCCGGCACCTGCCGTGTACATTCTTGGCTCACCTTTAGTATGGAGGGACTTCTCAGTGCTGACAGTTGCTTCCCCAGATTCAGAACCTGGGCTTCCAGGGAAACAATGTGCTTACATTTTGCACAGCAGTATTCGCCCTCGATTGGATGATCAAGGAACGCATACATGCGGCAAGATGTACAAAGAGTCGCCTCTCCACACCCGCCGGGCATCGTACATTAAATTTAGTGAGGATTTGGGGATTTTACCCTGTCCAAATTACCTAACAGCTAGCTTCCTGGCACTAATACTCAAGACAATACACAGGTACACAACAAGACAATACACAGGTACTCACAGACCTACGTGCACTCGCAATACTCAAGTATACAGTACACAGTACACACGTACTAACGATCCACACACACTACTCAGACAACACTCAGATACTCACACTACATAGGTACTATGACCCCTGTTATAACCTCCTGTTTTAAACTCTGGTTTTTAACTCCCACTTATACCAGCTCCACTTACACAAAGTTCTACAGCCTCAGACTGAGCACGCTCAGACTGAGTTCTACACCCAGTTAAATAGGCACCTGTGAGCAATTAACCACCCCCCTTAATTGATAGACTGAAGGAACCAGAGAAAAAAAAGAAAAAAAAAAGCTATTTAAAAAGTGACAGAAAAAGGCAAATGAAAAACTAAAAGGAAAAGCCCCCAAAATGCAACCCAGCAAACCCAGCAATCAACAAGCAAGACTTATTCACTCTATAACTCTGTTTTTTAACTCCCACTTATACCAGCTCCACCTACACAAAGTTCCACAGCCTCAGACTGAGCACGCTCAGACTGAGTTCTACACCCAGTTAAATAGGCACCTGTGAGCAATTAACCACCCCCTTAATTGATAGACTGAAGGAACCAAAGAAAAAAAAAAAAGCTATTTAAAAAGTGACAGAAAAAGGCAAATGAAAAACTAAAAGGAAAAGCCCCAAAAATGCAACCCAGCAAACCCAGCAATCAACAAGCAAGACTTATTCACTCTATAACTCTGGTTTTTAACTCATACTTATACCAGCTCCACTTAAACAAAGTTCCACAGCCTCAGACTGAGTTCTACACCAAGTTAAATAGGCACCTGTGAGCAATTAACCACCCCCCTTAATTGATAACAAGTATTTTTTACCCAGTATCACAAGTACGGAACTTACAACAATCAATGTACTGTTACCATGTTCATGTGTTACCGCAAACATATTATGTATGCACCAGTTGATCAATAAAACCTTGTTTGATTTTAAAAAAAAAAGTGACAGAAAAAGGCAAATGAAAAACTAAAAGGAAAAGCCCCAAAAGTGCAACCCAGCAAACCCAGCAATCAACAAGCAAGACTTATTCACTCTATAACTCTGTTTTTTAACTCCCACTTATACCAGCTCCACTTACACAAAGTTCCACAGCCTCAGACTGAGCACGCTCAGACTGGTATAAGTGAAAAAGAGGGAACGAGAGGAAAGTGGGACTTTAAATGAAACACTTGGTTGCAGCAAGGTAATTAGGTGAAAAGGTAAAAAGTTTTATTAATTGCCATCTAAAATAAACATCAATAGCATTGGATTGCAACAGTAATAGTATACATGATACATGGTATAAATTCATAAAAGCAGTATCATATAGAATGGCAATTAATCATCCCTTCAGAGTTCACCAATAAGGTCATAGGTAAAAAACGGTAGTACAACATAAAACTTGCAAAACCCATGGTCTTGTTGATCTTGGTGGAGATATTGAATGTAAACTTGGTACTATGGTAATGTTAGTTGGAAGTAAGATGTATGGCAGCTCTACGCGTTTCGTGGCTAGGGGGCCACTCGTCAGGAGCAAGCACAAGATATATCTAAGAATAAAGGATGAAGTATTATGATAGGGTAGGTAAGTACGGTAATGGGGTATAAAACCCTCAGATCAATTACCTGTTGATATTTGGTGTAAGTGTGGTTGTGGCGCGAAAGCGGGGCACCAGACCCTCCGGATAAATGCTCCCAACCGGGAGCCGCGGCAGACACATCGTCCAGGATATCCAAATGAGCGTCGGCCAGAGCAGGCACAAGAAGGCAAGGCAACCTGGGGAGGAGATGAAGGGTGTGCCATAGTAAACTGGACAGGAGTGGATGAGGGGGAAGGAATTGTGGATAAGGCCTATAGGAAGGCAGTGAGGAGAGTGAGAAACCGGCCAACAAGGGCCTGGGGTAGGTGTGAAGAGAAATGGGGGAGGCAAGTGATGGTGATGACCACCAATCAAGGGTGAATAGTGCGAAACAGAGAAAAAAAGAAAGGTGAGTGAGGTAAGAAAGGGGAACAATTGTGGTTATCGTGAAGGAGACAGGGAGAAGGGTGATGGGGATGGGTGAGTTACCTGGGTGTGGGTGGCTGAATGCAACAGCCATGTGTACAGTCCAGAGGAAGAGCGTGGAGGAAGCCTTGACTACCGGCACCCGCCCTAGGGACGCCCAAATAGGCGCCAGGGCGATGACGCCGCCGACGTCACGCCAGCGCAGCAGGGGGGGGCGGGGGAAGACCGGCGGCAGGAAGACTCCAGCAGATGCTCGATCCTCCGCCATCGGAAGTCCCCCAATTCTGCCCGCGAGCGTGGTCACCGCAGACATGGGCGGGCCCGCGCTGAGTAAGCGCCGCACGTCCAGTCTGGGATGCGTGACGTTGACGTGCAGTGACGGCATCCGTACCTGTCCAAATACAGGGGGAGGGTCCGTCAGGCACGTCACGGCTCCCGGAAGTGGAGAACCAGCCGGCCAGCAGGCATTCCCGACCAGGTTCACACCACTTCCAGGACTAGACCCAAATTAAAGTCAGTTGATATTAAAGCATGAATAGGCAAAGATAATAAAAATAAAGATTGGAAAAATGTATGCAAAAGGTAGAAATAACAAACGTAAGGAATGTACAAGGATCACAAGGATTGCACATGGGAAAAGGTTTGCAAAAAGAGGGGTATGGCACTGATATAAATAGTACAGCAAACCAAGTGTTTCCATCCCTATGAATATTCAATAAATGGGGTTGAAGGGAAAGAGAAAGGGACTTTAAATGAACATATGGTCTGGTAGGCACCATTGTTCCATCCCTCGGGACTTTATATGAAACTGTAGTCTGGTAAGGCTGCGAGTTTCCATCCCTGTCATGCATCAAAGGGGGAACGAGAGGAAAGTGGGACTTTAAAT
The DNA here is from genome assembly GCA_037952925.1 of Lithobates clamitans. Lineage (NCBI taxonomy): Eukaryota > Metazoa > Chordata > Amphibia > Anura > Ranidae > Lithobates > Lithobates clamitans. Next base: position 3,185,806 of record JBBGZY010000314.1, read on the forward strand.
GAAACACTTGGTTGCAGCAAGGTAATTAGGTGAAAAGGTAAAAAGTTTTATTAATTGCCATCTAAAATAAACATCAATAGCATTGGATTGCAACAGTAATAGTATACATGATACATGGTATAAATTCATAAAAGCAGTATCATATAGAATGGCAATTAATCATCCCTTCAGAGTTCACCAATAAGGTCATAGGTAAAAAACGGTAGTACAACATAAAACTTGCAAAACCCATGGTCTTGTTGATCTTGGTGGAGATATTGAATGTAAACTTGGTACTATGGTAATGTTAGTTGGAAGTAAGATGTATGGCAGCTCTACGCGTTTCGTGGCTAGGGGGCCACTCGTCAGGAGCAAGCACAAGATATATCTAAGAATAAAGGATGAAGTATTATGATAGGGTAGGTAAGTACGGTAATGGGGTATAAAACCCTCAGATCAATTACCTGTTGATATTTGGTGTAAGTGTGGTTGTGGCGCGAAAGCGGGGCACCAGACCCTCCGGATAAATGCTCCCAACCGGGAGCCGCGGCAGACACATCGTCCAGGATATCCAAATGAGCGTCGGCCAGAGCAGGCACAAGAAGGCAAGGCAACCTGGGGAGGAGATGAAGGGTGTGCCATAGTAAACTGGACAGGAGTGGATGAGGGGGAAGGAATTGTGGATAAGGCCTATAGGAAGGCAGTGAGGAGAGTGAGAAACCGGCCAACAAGGGCCTGGGGTAGGTGTGAAGAGAAATGGGGGAGGCAAGTGATGGTGATGACCACCAATCAAGGGTGAATAGTGCGAAACAGAGAAAAAAAGAAAGGTGAGTGAGGTAAGAAAGGGGAACAATTGTGGTTATCGTGAAGGAGACAGGGAGAAGGGTGATGGGGATGGGTGAGTTACCTGGGTGTGGGTGGCTGAATGCAACAGCCATGTGTACAGTCCAGAGGAAGAGCGTGGAGGAAGCCTTGACTACCGGCACCCGCCCTAGGGACGCCCAAATAGGCGCCAGGGCGATGACGCCGCCGACGTCACGCCAGCGCAGCAGGGGGGGGCGGGGGAAGACCGGCGGCAGGAAGACTCCAGCAGATGCTCGATCCTCCGCCATCGGAAGTCCCCCAATTCTGCCCGCGAGCGTGGTCACCGCAGACATGGGCGGGCCCGCGCTGAGTAAGCGCCGCACGTCCAGTCTGGGATGCGTGACGTTGACGTGCAGTGACGGCATCCGTACCTGTCCAAATACAGGGGGAGGGTCCGTCAGGCACGTCACGGCTCCCGGAAGTGGAGAACCAGCCGGCCAGCAGGCATTCCCGACCAGGTTCACACCACTTCCAGGACTAGACCCAAATTAAAGTCAGTTGATATTAAAGCATGAATAGGCAAAGATAATAAAAATAAAGATTGGAAAAATGTATGCAAAAGGTAGAAATAACAAACGTAAGGAATGTACAAGGATCACAAGGATTGCACATGGGAAAAGGTTTGCAAAAAGAGGGGTATGGCACTGATATAAATAGTACAGCAAACCAAGTGTTTCCATCCCTATGAATATTCAATAAATGGGGTTGAAGGGAAAGAGAAAGGGACTTTAAATGAACATATGGTCTGGTAGGCACCATTGTTCCATCCCTCGGGACTTTATATGAAACTGTAGTCTGGTAAGGCTGCGAGTTTCCATCCCTGTCATGCATCAAAGGGGGAACGATCACCATCACTTGCCTCCCCCATTTCTCTTCACACCTACCCCAGGCCCTTGTTGGCCGGTTTCTCACTCTCCTCACTGCCTTCCTATAGGCCTTATCCACAATTCCTTCCCCCTCATCCACTCCTGTCCAGTTTACTATGGCACACCCTTCATCTCCTCCCCAGGTTGCCTTGCCTTCTTGTGCCTGCTCTGGCCGACGCTCATTTGGATATCCTGGACGATGTGTCTGCCGCGGCTCCCGGTTGGGAGCATTTATCCGGAGGGTCTGGTGCCCCGCTTTCGCGCCACAACCACACTTACACCAAATATCAACAGGTAATTGATCTGAGGGTTTTATACCCCATTACCGTACTTACCTACCCTATCATAATACTTCATCCTTTATTCTTAGATATATCTTGTGCTTGCTCCTGACGAGTGGCCCCCTAGCCACGAAACGCGTAGAGCTGCCATACATCTTACTTCCAACTAACATTACCATAGTACCAAGTTTACATTCAATATCTCCACCAAGATCAACAAGACCATGGGTTTTGCAAGTTTTATGTTGTACTACCGTTTTTTACCTATGACCTTATTGGTGAACTCTGAAGGGATGATTAATTGCCATTCTATATGATACTGCTTTTATGAATTTATACCATGTATCATGTATACTATTACTGTTGCAATCCAATGCTATTGATGTTTATTTTAGATGGCAATTAATAAAACTTTTTACCTTTTCACCTAATTACCTTGCTGCAACCAAGTGTTTCATTTAAAGTCCCACTTTCCTCTCGTTCCCCCTTTGATGCATGACAGGGATGGAAACTCGCAGCCTTACCAGACTACAGTTTCATATAAAGTCCCGAGGGATGGAACAATGGTGCCTACCAGACCATATGTTCATTTAAAGTCCCTTTCTCTTTCCCTTCAACCCCATTTATTGAATAAGTGAAAAAGAACCAGAGAAAAAAAAAAACTATTTAAAAAGTGACAGAAAAAGGCAAATGAAAAACTAAAAGGAAAAGCCCCAAAAATGCAACCCAGCAAACCCAGCAATCAACAAGCAAGACTTATCCACTCTATAACTCTGGTTTTTAACTCATACTTATACCAGCTCCACTTACACAAAGTTCCACAGCCTCAGACTGAGCACGCTCAGACTGAGTTCTACACCCAGTTAAATAGGCACCTGTGAGCAATTAACCACCCCCCTTAATTGATAGACTGAAGGAACCAGAGAAAAAAAAAAAGCTATTTAAAAAGTGACAGAAAAAGACAAATGAAAAACTAAAAGGAAAAGCCCCAAAAATGCAACCCAGCAATCAACAAGCAAGGAACCAGAGAAAAAAAAAAAAGAAAAAAAAAAGCTATTTAAAAAGTGACAGAAAAAGGCAAATGAAAAACTAAAAGGAAAAGCCCCAAAAATGCAACCCAGCAAACCCAGCAATCAACAAGCAAGACTTATTCACTCTATAACTCTGGTTTTTAACTCCCACTTATACCAGCTCCACTTACACAAAGTTCTACAGCCTCAGACTGAGCACGCTCAGACTGAGTTCTACACCCAGTTAAATAGGCACCTGTGAGCAATTAACCACCCCCCTTAATTGATAGACTGAAGGAACCAGAGAAAAAAAAAAAAAAGAAAAAAAAAAGCTATTTAAAAAGTGACAGAAAAAGGCAAATGAAAAACTAAAAGGAAAAGCCCCAAAAATGCAACCCAGCAAACCCAGCAATCAACAAGCAAGACTTATTCACTTTATAACTCTGTTTTTTAACTCCCACTTATACCATCTCCACTTACACAAAGTTCCACAGCCTCAGACTGAGCAAGTTCATGGTCTTCCCGCTGGGTTCATGGTGCCTGCAAACTAAACCCAACAAGGTTCACTCATTCTTACTTAGAAATACTGATATGAAAAACATAAAGAACAGCTCTTTTACTATAACCCTAACCACTTGGCGCCTGTGCTATAGCCGAAAGACGGCTACAGCGTGTGCTCCCTTTTCTGGGAGGGCGTACATGGACATCTTCCTGTTCTTGTGCCACCTAAGGGACTCGGCTGATCATAGAGCAGGGTAAAGGGCCAATAACAGCAGGCCCTTTATCACATGATCAGCTGTCAGCCAATGACAGCTGATCAGGGAAGTAAACAGAAGCCATCGCCAGATTTTTTTCTTCACACTGTCAGCGTGAAGTGCCCGCCAGTGCTCCTAATCAGTGCCCTCCAGTGCTGCTAGTCAGTGCCCACCAGTGCCATCTATTAGTGCCCATCAGTACTGCTAATCAGTGCCCAACAGTGCCATCTATTAATGCAGCCCCATCAGTGCCTCCTGATCAGTGCCCACCAGTGCCGCCTCATCAGTTACCATCAGTGCAACCTCATCAGTGCACATCCGTACCGTATATCAGTGCCATCTCGTCATGCCACCTATCAGTGCCCATCAGTGCCACCCATCAGGGCAGCCTCATCAGTGCCTCCTGATCAGTGCCCACCAGTGCCGCCTCATTAGTGACCATCAGTGCAACCTCATCAGTGCCCAGTGAAGGAGAAAATTACCTGTTTGCAAAATGTTATAACAAAATATGAAAAATGTTTTGCTTTTTTTGTTTGTTTAGCAAAAATTAAAACCCAGTGGTGATTAAATACCACCAAAAGAAAGCTCTATTTATGTGAAAAAATGATAAAAATGTCATTTGGGTACAGTGTTGCATGACGGCACTATTGTCAATCAAAGTGTGAGAGCACTGAAAGCTGAAACCTGGCCTGGTCACGGTATAAGTGCACAGTAAGCAAGTGGTTAAAGGACATTTTTTTGGGATTGCTTATGAATATTCAGTGGCATAAACATTTTATTTATTTCACCTGATGTAAATCGACTTCAATACTGTTGACCAGTGATATAAAACATCATCAAGTTGTTGTCATTATCATGTTGTTCAGCAGTGTAAATCCTTGTCAATTACACATCCTATGCATGATGATGTTAACCTGTCACTAAGTAAGAATGTTCAGGTGCAACAGTAATGTGTACACATAGACAGGGATCTTGGATTACGTCATTGGCCAGACATCATTCTTTCTTGGCCACCCAGGCGACATGCCAGGATAGGCACCTGGTTAGTATTTTAAGAGGAACACCGTAGGTTTTTTCCTTTTTTAAAGAGACAGTACACATTAGTACCCCTTAACTTTTCCCACAAAGAATTACAAGCAAATAAAGACATCCATGCTCTGAATACACTTTTCTTATTTGCAAAAAATGTCCCTCAGTGTAAATTCATAGACAATCACATCATCTAGTGATGTAGATCCATCATCCTTCATACCAACTGGCTGCTCGACACAGTTTTCCCACTACAAAATCAACACACCACCTGGCAATGTTTTGCCACTGTACTACCAATGCTAAGTAACAGAATAGGCAAGCTACTGTTTTGTAAATCCCATAGCTGGTGATTCTTGGTGATGTAATTGACTAGTTAAGGCCATAACCATAATTGGTCAATAACATGTTCTTGGGTCCCTGGCTATTTGTTTACATACAGCAGTTTGTGCTTTGGGTGTGCAAACCTGCCACTTTTGACCAAATAGTTTGACTGGTCCATGAACTGTAAAGGGGCTGGTTTCAACTCAAATCCAAATCTCTCCCATATTCCTAAAAAAATCCCGATCAATTAACCTCTGATAACCAAAGATAATCAAAGATCAGTGTCAGTTATTGAAAATTACTCATATGTTAATATTTTTATATATTATACATATATATTAATATATATATTAATTAGCCATGAATGATGGAACAGCAAAGCAGTTAAATAGAATCCTGGGAAACATGCTAAAAAGTGTTTATTAAAGATAGAAAAGAAGTGCTACAGTCCTACACAGGGTTTTTACTATTTACATTTTTGCAAGTTAGACATCACAAGGGCTCCTGGATGTAGCTCAGGAAACATGGGACCAAGAGGCTACACATTATTCATGTAAAGGAGAGAATAGTAGAAGTTATGCCCATAACTTTAGAACATCCACAGGAGCAAACGTGTATGAGAGGAGCTCCAGCTACACAGAGGCCTCTTAGATAGGGCTGTAACCCCCTGCAGCCCTGCCTGGATCTCTCTGCCTAGTCTCCTGTGTCCCTAGACCTGTCAGGGGATCGCCGGGTACCGCCGGTGCTGAGCGAAGCTTTGCTCCGGCCAACCGGAGGACAATCCGCGGCTCCGGCCTGCTCACGGGGAGTGGCCATCTTGCTACACGCAGCGGCAACACTATCGCCGCATTCAGGCACTCCGCTCTCTCCCAGCCTGTTCCCCTCCTCCCAAATGGACTGGGGCTACTCAGCACAACACCTGTGCCCAGTAGACTTCGCAAGACCCGCTCCTAAACCCTTTGGAGAGGGCATTAAATATACAGGTGAGCGGCCATCTTGCTACACCCAGGCATATACCAGCAGCCTCCTCCTCTCCCCTGGGCCAGATCCACACTGCACTGCACAATAAGGAAACCCTGACCATATAAATCAGGTCCCTAGCTGGGGATTACAGTGGTGCCTTCTCCTCTAGCAACACAGGTGGAGGTTGAGGCCCTGTCCCCATATCCACATGCAGCGGCCATCTTGCTCCACCTGGCAGCAGGATTATTAGGGCCTTCCTAATCCCCCTGGGCCTAGATCCCCCCTGCAAAGACTCTAGACAACACTGTTTGCCGACAACACCGTTTGCCAGGTAGTCCAGGGCATCTTATGAGAAAGATTGGCTCCCAGAAAGCAATCTACCTGGATTTGTCCCGCCGCCACCACCGCAGCCTAACCACGCCATGGAGCGCTACCTGTATAGGCCACAATCCCTGGCTTCGAGTGCGGCTGTTGGCCCTCCAGACCCCACCGAACCTCGCCTAATGGTCGAAAAAACGCCTCCCATGGACTACGGATCCCAGCAATCCCAAACACAGTGCACTGTCGCATCTTTTTCATAGGTTCAACGTGATATAGGATTTGTTTCTTGTCTTTTGTTCTTTCCACTCAGATTCAGTGTATATATACAGGATACTGTGCACACAGACGTAGCACCCGTACACTTCATTTCATAAGGAATTGTGTTATATATTTATATACTTTCTTTACAGGATACTGTGCATACAAACACAGTACCCGCATACCTTTTTTCACCTTTATCCAAAATCCTCTTTGCACAGGCACGACAGCACTTTAAGGGTTTATTTGCACAAGTTACTAGATGTGTATGAGAACTATTCGCATTGGTTCCCTACACACAGAGCACTTTTGCATCCCTTCCATAGGTTCAACAGCAAATAGGATTGGTTTTTTCACTCATATTCAGTGTATAAATACAGGATACTGTGCACACAGACGTAGCACCCGTACACCCCATTTTTTTATTTGTTAATTCAATTTTCTTAAATAAACACTGTTACACAAACATATCACACTGGACTAGCGCAGCACTCTCCACTTCTGTTTTGCACTATTCATGGGCTTTGTTTGATCCCACTCTGTGCTTGCAGCTGTCCGTACACACCGCTGTTTCCAAGGCAGCGCAGGGATAATCCATATAAACAATCCCAAACATCCAACACTATAGACGCGGTAACAGTAGCCATGTTGGACCTTAAACTGCAATCGCTGCTTCAGGACTTGACCCACAACATTGCCAGAGAGGTGGGTAAAATTGCACATGAACTCAGAGGGGAAATAGACCAACTTGAGGAACGTACGGATACCTTGGAGAACAAACTTGACGAGTTGACCCAATATGTACATGTCCTGGAGGAAGATAACACTGCTATGAGGCACACAGTCTCCCAACTCCAGTTACAACAGGAAGATTTAGAGAACAGGGAAAGACGCCAGAACCTCAGAATCCGAGGGGTACCTGAATCTATCAGTGACAAGGAGCTGTGCCCATATCTCATGGGCCTATTTGTCACTCTAGCCCCCCACATTCCGGACATTGATTGGCGACTTGACTGGGCTCACAGATCTCTGGTTTACTAAACCTCCCCCTGGCTCTAACCCCAGAGACATTATTGTCTGTTTTCATTATTATAAAAGTAAAGAAGCCCTCACCGTAGCAACTCGCAACAAATCCCGCATTGATTTTAAAAGCCAAGATCCAAATTTTCAGTGATCTCTCTCCTATCACTTTGGCAAAAAGACGCAGCTTTCGCCCGCTAACCACCCATTTACAGAACCATCAAGTGCCTTATAGCTGGGGATTCCCCTTTCTTCTGTCTGTTTCTAAAGATGGCGTCCAATTTTTGCTAAGAGACCTTTCCGAAAGTGAAGCCTTTATCCGCAACCTAGGTCTTCCACCCATCCCTGAGGAGGATCTTCAGCTTCCTGCCCAGAACCCCAAGCCTCTCACGACACCAGCCAAGATCTGGACCCCCGTCCAACAGAGATCGCAGAAGACCTTCTGTACTCCTCAACAGGCTAACCCCAACAGATTTCCTACCTGAAATGGCCCCCTCTTCCATGTTCTCCCTCTCCTTTGCCATGACTGGATGATGTCTCATGATGTTTCATCTGGTTGTGGCTCTATGGGACTGGGTCACTCTATTTTTTCAACAGTGTTATTCTTTTAAATCCTTTTTTGGAGCAATTACCAACCATGCTAATCTTACAGTTGACTACTTCCTTTCTGATTTATTGACTGCTCTTCACTAAACGGTGTTGACTGCTTTCTTTGAAGAGACGGGAACCCATCATCAAATCTTGAAGTTTGCCATGCCCCTCACAAAAACCCCAGGCTGTTGCCTGGGTTCCTTGAAGTTTTTTTTTTATCTTCAGGGCTCTCAAAAATATTTTCAAATAATTTTTTCATTTATGTTTTTTGTTTATGTATCTTTTTCTCATTTTCGGGGTCTATTTTTTGACCCTATTTTGGTTACTAGTGCTTTTTTTTGGCACCATTTTAACTTAATTGCTTATATGTATCCATGTTATACCATGGTCATATTGTTGTTTGTTTAAAGTTTATGTTATGTTAGCTATATACACATTTGATTCAGTATGGCTCTTAAAATATACTCCTGTAATGTAAAGGGCCTGAATTCCATCAAGAAGAGATGGCAAGCTTTGAAGGAGTTCAGGTTCTCCAATGCGGAGGTGATTATGGTTCAGGAGACCCACTTCAGACCGGGTGGATCCTTTAAATTTGCTTCTAAACACTTCCCCATGGCCTATATAGCTTCTGATCCTTCTGGGAAGGCTGGTGTGGCAATTCTCATTAAATGTTCTTGCCCGATAGGTGTCTTCTCTTCCTATCAGGACCCCCATGGTCGTTTTGTGCTCCTGAGCTGTAGTCACCTGAACACTCAATTCATTCTGGCCAATATTTGTGCCCCATATGTAGGACAGATTAGTTTTATCACAAAAGTCTTAGAGAAACTACAATCATTTTCTCAACCTTTTATGATCATGGGAGAAGATTTCAATGTGTGCATGTTCCCGACCAAGGATAGACAGGCCCTATTTCAAGATACCCCACAAATCGCTACCCAGAAGCTTTCCACCTCCTTCCGTAAACTGACCAGATCACATAACCTCTTTGACACATGGAGAGTGAAACATCCTACTCAAAAAATGTAGACATTTTACTCTCCCTCTCACAAGCTATATTCCAGATTGGACCATTTCTTTGTAACTGCCCCACTTCTCCCGTATATAGTTGCTTCTGAGGTCAATCCCATTACTTGGTCGAATCATGCTCCCATTGACATTGATATTGTCTTGACTGCTTCCACCCCCAAAACTTGCCATTGGCGACTTAATGAATCCCTGATCAAAGATCCTGTGATTCAAACCCAATTGCAACAAAAAATACCTGAATTTTTTCAACTAAATGATGGATCGGTTCCCCTAATTTCCACTTTGTGGGAAGCCCATAAGGCTTTTTTCAGGGGTGAATGCATATCTGCAGGATCTCGCCTTAAGCTGGACTCCACCAAATTAAAAGCTGACCTCCTCGCTCAATTGAAAGTCACAGAGATGCACCTACTTGAATCCCCCACGGTGGAACGACTCAGAGTAGTTACCTCAATTTGGAACTGTATCAAATTATTGGACATGAAAAGGATAGCTAAATCAATGTTATGGGCCAGGCAAAAGTTTTACGAATTTGCTAATAAACCACATAGAATGCTTGTTAATAGATTGAAACCACGTCCTTTCCTTTCGAATACCTGACCATTTGATGCAACCAGATGGTACTCCTACATATTGTCCTAAGGTTCTGTCCCAGGTATTTGGTGATTTTTACAGAAAACTTTATAATTGCTTAAGCTCAGATTCAATACCCCAATTTTAACAGACGAAATTTGATGATTTTATGTCTTCCTTAGATCTACTCAAACTGTCCACTGCTTAAAATTCTACGTTCAACGCCCCTGTCACTGTAGAGGAGATAGCGGCAGTGATTAAAGCCTTACCGGCTCACAAATCCCCAGGCCCGGATGGGCTGCCTTATGTTTATTACAAAATCTTTTCTTTAATTCTAAACCCCCATTTGCAGACTTTATATTCCTCATTGCTCAAGGGTTCCATCCCACATTCTCAGTTTCTGCATGCCCATATAACTGTCATCCCTAAACTGGGTAATGACCCGTCACTACCAGAGAACTACCTATCGCATTATTAAATTCAGATTATAAGATCTTTACTAAACTACTGGCCAACAGACTTTCTCCATTACTAACAACGTTGATTCACAAAGACCAAGTAGGTTTCGTCCCAACAAGACATGCGGGTGACAATACGAGAAGGACTATAGACCTGATAGACCTTTTGACTAAAACCAAACAACCTGCCATTTTCCTAAGCTTGGAGGCACAGAAAGCATTTGACTGCCTAAGTTGGCCATTCATGTTTGCGGTTCTTTCCAGATACGGATTCTCTGGCCCTTTTATACAAGCCTTACAAGCTTTATATTCTAAACCCTCATCTCAGGTTCAATTGTCCTCAAACTTGTCGCAGCGATTCCTCCTAATCAATGGCACCAGGCAGGGGTGTCCTTTGTCGCCCCTGCTGTTCATTCTGCGCCTAGAATCTCTGGCGTCAGCCATTAAGTCCCATCCGGATATCCGGGGGATCTCGCTGCGACAACAAGACTATAAGCTATCACTCTTCGCGGATGATATTTTGTTGACGCTCACCCATCCCCTCACATCTTTACCTTCTCTACATGATACTCTATCCACCTTTGGCTCTCTATTGGGGTTTAAAATTAATCACTCAAAAATGGAGGCTCTACCCATTAACATTCCACCAACTCTGCTTAACTATCTCCAACATACCTTCATATATCATTGGTGCCCTTCTTCATTGAAATACTTGGGCATTCATCTCACTTCCTCATATTCTTAATACTCCACCAACTCTGCTTAACTATCTCCAACATACCTTCATATATCGTTGGTGCCCTTTTTCATTGAAGTACTTGGGCGTTCATCTCACTTCCTCATATTCTTCCCTGTATCAGGCCAACTTTCCTCCTATGTTTATGGAAATAACTCATCTCTTAAATCTCTGGACTCCTCTTCCTATCTCTCTCCTCGGTAGAATTAACGTCCTTAAGATGTCGATACTTCCTAAATTACTGTGCCTATTTGAAACACTTCCAATCCCAGTTCCAATGTTGCAATTGAAACTTTTCCAGAGAAAATGCCTCAAGTTCATATGGAAAAGTGCATCTCATAGGATTGTACGATCAGTAGTTTACGCTTTAAAAAACAGAGGAGGACTGGCGGCACCAGATATCGTCAAATATTATTATGCTTCTCACCTTCGGGTAATACCCTCCTGGATTTCCAGGAAAGCTCTGAATAGGTGGGCCGAGATTGAAATAGGGGTTTCTGTTCTGGTACATCCATGCTATATGCTATGGCCTTCTTCAACTAAATTTATGCCTCAACTGAGATCCCTCTGTCTGGCACCGATGCTATTTACCCTAACTATTTGGAAGAGATGTGCGGAGCAGTTTTCCCTATCCTCCAAATGCTCTCCATTCCTAAATGTACTTTTTAACCCGGACATACCCGATGGACTGTCCTATATGAGGATGCTCCCTTGGACTCAGGCGGGAATTTTTCAATTGCGACATCTTATACATCTGGTCACACGTAAACTTATGTCCTTTTCAGACTTGCAAGCAAGATATAAACTCCCTGCTTCCCTTCTGTACTCCTACATATAATTTAAACATTTCTTTTACTCTAACTCCACCTCACTCTCATTAGAGAAACCCGTAGATTTTGAAATCCTATGCGCCAATGGTCCTTATGAAACCAAACAAAATTTAGCATGAAACCCCACCTTAAACGAAACTCACACATAATTACATGAAAAAAAGGGCTCACATACTGCAATGACCAATCTCTATATTAGATTGGGGGAAAACTTGGGAATCTACATCAAAAACTTCATGTTGTGTAGTACAGAGGAAAACTGCCATTAAGATCCTGATGTTCTGGTACAGGACCCCAGACTTGTTGCATGCCTGCAACCCATCGCCTCCAATGTTTGCTGGAGATTCAGCGAGTCCATAGGTTCTCATTTTCATATATTTTGGGAATGCCCTCTCATTGGCTCTTTTTGGACTAAGATTCAGGATCTTCTACAAACGTTACTATCTTCACCCATACCTTTGAACCCCATACATCTCCTTCGAGGCCTCTGTCTCCCGGGAATATCTAAATTGTCTAGGAAACTGATGTCCTTTATCCTTCTGGCCGTGAAATGAGCTATCCCTAGACATTGGCTCTCCGCCTCTCCCCCCACATTCCAGCACTTTCTTTCTATAATGGCGGATATATGTAGGATGGAACACTTGACTGCTAAAATCGAGGACACACTACCCTTCTTTTATAAAATATGGAAAACATGGGACGATTCTGTATATCCCCTTGAATCTGATAGCCTTCAAGCCCCCTAAACCTCCTGGTGCCATATCCTGGTTACGTTGTACTTTGCCTCCCTTTCTCTTTTGTATTGCTATGATTCAGAATTATACATTCTTTTCTCGTTTTGTTTACCATATGATACGGTATGATAACTATGTTTGAATGACCCATTGTTGGAAGACCCTTGGATGTGAACATACCTGTATCCACGTTCAGTTCCACAAGTTTAAAAAATATATCACTCTGTACTATCAAAAGTTGAAATTATATCTTTTTGAGTTGGGGACCTTGGATTGTGGGCTCCTTGAGGGTAGGGACCGATGTGAGTGTGCGATGTATGTGTGGAGTGCTGCGTAAATTGACGGCACTATATGGGTACCTTAAATAAATAGGGATAATTGTAGACATGTACCCACACTCACTCAGGATGGACTGGTGTCTTTATTTAACCTTACTAACTATGTAACTATGTACCAAGGCAGAAAAAGAAAGCCCCTCCAACTATAACATGTTAACCTAATTTATCCCTTAAAGGATCATAAGGCTCTTTCAGCAGAAAGCCACCCTTAAATATCACCAGCGAAAGATATATCAGAGGATATGATGTCCGCTACTTAGGTTCAGGAGGATAAGGGTTTTTTAGAACTGCCTGGCTGAATTTATATGATATACCATGACACTGTGACTGAGCTTTGTGTCAAAGTAAAATTAAGACCTTTTCAGGCACCTGAAGCTCCAAATGAGCAGTTTCAAAAGAAATACAGACAATGTTAGTCCTTGGTATCATAGAATCATCTAGGAGCTAGTGACCAAGTCTAAAATCTCTCATCCCTAAGCAGGATGGCAGTCTGCAGCTCTGCAAAGACTATATTATGGGCTTCAATCTTACTAAAGGGTATTTGCAGGTTCCCTTAATAGTCAGGGCCAACAAAAATCCAGATTTTGTAATACCAGATGGTGTATATGGTCCTCCCTTTTGGCTTACATGGGGCCCTGACCTCATTCAAAAAAGTGAAGAACATGACTTCCTAGACCCCACACAGTGCATGCTTTGGAATTTTGTATATACATGATGGCATTTTATTCTTGACTGGGAATCCTAACAAAAGGCCCAGGAGATTTGACATTCTATTTGTAAGGTTGGGTAAACAGCCAATCCAACGGCCTGGAAGAAGCCCAGGATTAAGGCTACATAATTGGGTTTGGGGTCCTAAAGTCTCTAATGGACAAGAATGAAGTAATTTAAAGTTGGCCACAGCCATGTCAATAAACAAGTTGGAGCATTTTTTTATAGATAATGTAAGACTCTATTAGTGGTTTGCACTTAATTTTGCTATTATAGCAGCTCCATTCACCGATTTCACCAAGGGGTGTAAGTCTACCACAGTAAAACAGAAAGAAGAGACAAAGAGCATTTCAATAGCTGAAGGCAGTATTGTGTGTTAACTACCTCCAACTTTAATCAAACATTTCTTGTACAAACAGATGCCTCTGGTGTCTGTCTGGGAGCAGCCTTATCACAGGGAATTAATGGGGAAGAACAACCAGTAGCATACTTCAGAAACTGATCCCTGCAGAGAGGAACTAACCAATAGAGGAAGAGGAGTATCTAGCTTTAAAGTGGGCACTAAAGTTATTGAGGTATTACCTTTTGGGCAAACATTTTTGAATGATTACAGATTACTGTATTCTCCACCAGAGTGGATAGCTCACAACAAAGAGAAAAATGTGAAACACTTACCTCCAAGGAAGCTGTTAGATGTATTGCGCCCCCTGTTCCTGTGCCAATGACTCTGCAACCACACCACGCACTCTGACATGCTCAACTCGGTGAGGAATATTTATTTCACATGTTTGCAGTACACCGATAGTAAAATAGATATGAAGCAACAACAATGATACAGCAAGCAGTTAAAATACAGCAAGGAATATATTGCAAATAGGTGAACAGACAGAAATATACTGCTTAAAACATGCAGTGGGTGTGGACAGCAACTTCCCCTAAACCCTATACTGGAGCAGTCCCATTGGGGACATGCTGTTAGTCAGGAACTGTTTAGTTATTAACTCGGATAAGTAGATGTTTTGCTTTATGCTTTGGACTTTCTGTACAACATCCTACTGCAATGAATTAATGTTTGTTTATTGCCTAGCTGACTAAAAGTACAAGACAAACCTGCTCGGACAGTTTCTGAGTGTCCCTGTCTCATGCATGCTTTACTGCTGCCAATAGCAGTTGAGCCTCTCCCCCTTTCAATTATATTTTAGCCCCAATAACACCACAAATAATATAGAACGAAAGGTGAATAGTAATAACAATAATACTATTGTTGTTAAGTAAAAAGGAGGAGGGGTGGGAAGGGAAAGGGGGACGAGGACAGGGAGAGGAGGGAAGAGAGGGGAGAAAAGGACTGGGACCAACCCTCCTCAAGGGGTGGGATTTTAAAGGAAAATTAACTGAGTTGTGTAGATGAGCATAATGAGCAATCAGCTAAAATGATTATATTTATTGAAAATCATTGTAAAAATGTATACAAAATACATGAGAAAACATATAATAGTCCAGTAGTGACATCAACGGTTAATACGTGACTTGAGCCAACATGTTTCGCAAATAGGAATTCGCTTCATCAGGGCTAGGCACGATGCAGTTAATGCGTTTACACTGTATAGACAAAAGATCATCTTAGATCATGAGGTAACTTAACATCTCTTAACAAATACCAAAAATGACATACCATAGCTCACCTACTATAATTTCAGGACTGGGTTAAAATCACCATTCAATAGACAGCACCTGCGCAGCCGGCCGGTATGAATTGTCACTGGGTGCCAGATCCCAAAGTGACAGTGCCTGTAGGAGAACTGGGCCACGCATTCAGGGGGTTAAACGCAGGAACCGCTGCTGAAAATTCAAGATAGTATAACTATCAGAAAGCACCAAAAATGATTGGTAAGTCAATCTATACTACCAATGGTTAGTCATTATCAGATTGATTATGCAAAAAATCATCAAAAAATATATATGGTGCCTCATTTTAAATATAAGATGATATCACTAGTGCAGGGACCCAGCGCAACATTCCCTTTTGGGCTTAAATATACACATATATATAGACGTTTATCCACGGGGCAAGGCCAAAAATACATGATAACATAGCTAAAAATCCAAGGCAAACAAAGCAGACTAAATGTATCCCCCAATGTGTAACCGAAAAGCCGGTGCAGGTATAACAAATGTAGTATCTAATATAAATAGACTCACCATTAGAAGTCAGAAGGCGAGGGGGGGGGGAAGGAGGCCAAACCTAGTGCCCGCAGGATAGTGTTGTGATGGAGAGTCCGGGCGTCCGCCCGTTCACGATGGATGGCCGCAAGATGTGTCTAACAGACAACATCAGCGCCTCCATCTTTAAATGCTGTAGCCCTCCCGGAAGCAATAAGGTCAAAATGACCTCCGGCATTGCTTCCGGTCCGGGTGTCCCTGCCGTGGTGCGCGCGCATCCACGGAGCGGACGCAGGCGCGTTCCACCTAACGTGGTGCGCGCGCATTGCCCACAGCGCGCAAGCGGCGTCATGGGCAGCTGGGGGTGGAATAAAGGGAGGCTCCACCCCCTGGGCAGGGACATCCGAATCCTCCCACAAAAATGCCAACATACCCGGCCAACTGCGGGGGCGCTAAGAAATGGTGCGGAACAACAAAGGATAAATCATAAAATACATAACAAATCATGAAAAAATGAGAAAAATATATATATATGTATATACACATGTCGGTCAGGAGGACCGATTATCTTACAATAGTCATGTAAATCTATTTAAGCAATAACTTAAATAGATTTACATGACTATTGTAAGATAATCGGTCCTCCTGACCGACATGTGTATATACATATATATATATTTTTCTCATTTTTTCATGATTTGTTATGTATTTTATGATTTATCCTTTGTTGTTCCGCACCATTTCTTAGCGCCCCCGCAGTTGGCCGGGTATGTTGGCATTTTTGTGGGAGGATTCGGATGTCCCTGCCCAGGGGGTGGAGCCTCCCTTTATTCCACCCCCAGCTGCCCATGACGCCGCTTGCGCGCTGTGGGCAATGCGCGCGCACCACGTTAGGTGGAACGCGCCTGCGTCCGCTCCGTGGATGCGCGCGCACCACGGCAGGGACACCCGGACCGGAAGCAATGCCGGAGGTCATTTTGACCTTATTGCTTCCGGGAGGGCTACAGCATTTAAAGATGGAGGCGCTGATGTTGTCTGTTAGACACATCTTGCGGCCATCCATCGTGAACGGGCGGACGCCCGGACTCTCCATCACAACACTATCCTGCGGGCACTAGGTTTGGCCTCCTTCCCCCCCCCTCGCCTTCTGACTTCTAATGGTGAGTCTATTTATATTAGATACTACATTTGTTATACCTGCACCGGCTTTTCGGTTACACATTGGGGGATACATTTAGTCTGCTTTGTTTGCCTTGGATTTTTAGCTATGTTATCATGTATTTTTGGCCTTGCCCCGTGGATAAACGTCTATATATATGTGTATATTTAAGCCCAAAAGGGAATGTTGCGCTGGGTCCCTGCACTAGTGATATCATCTTATATTTAAAATGAGGCACCATATATATTTTTTGATGATTTTTTGCATAATCAATCTGATAATGACTAACCATTGGTAGTATAGATTGACTTACCAATCATTTTTGGTGCTTTCTGATAGTTATACTATCTTGAATTTTCAGCAGCGGTTCCTGCGTTTAACCCCCTGAATGCGTGGCCCAGTTCTCCTACAGGCACTGTCACTTTGGGATCTGGCACCCAGTGACAATTCATACCGGCCGGCTGCGCAGGTGCTGTCTATTGAATGGTGATTTTAACCCAGTCCTGAAATTATAGTAGGTGAGCTATGGTATGTCATTTTTGGTATTTGTTAAGAGATGTTAAGTTACCTCATGATCTAAGATGATCTTTTGTCTATACAGTGTAAACGCATTAACTGCATCGTGCCTAGCCCTGATGAAGCGAATTCCTATTTGCGAAACATGTTGGCTCAAGTCACGTATTAACCGTTGATGTCACTACTGGACTATTATATGTTTTCTCATGTATTTTGTATATATTTTTACAATGATTTTCAATAAATATAATCATTTTAGCTGATTGCTCATTATGCTCATCTACACAACTCAGTTAATTTTCCTTTAAAATCCCACCCCTTGAGGAGGGTTGGTCCCAGTCCTTTTCTCCCCTCTCTTCCCTCCTCTCCCTGTCCTCGTCCCCCTTTCCCTTCCCACCCCTCCTCCTTTTTACTTTACTGTTTGAAGGGATGGAAAACCATTGAGTTGTTTCTCACTTAGCCCAAATTATCCTGCCTATATTGCAAATAATACTATTGTTGTTATTCTTCAAAAAATGGTCATACAATATTATGCTGTATTTTTGTATATGTATTTGCAATTTATAAAACTAGTATAGTAAAATATCATACTTGTAAATCATTCTCGTTTTCTAATTATGTTTTACTTCAGATTAATGAAGCTGTTGTCTTGAAATATTTGAATAGAAAACTAATTGGTATTCACAAAGTCATTATTAGTGTGCATTATATACAAAGGTCTAATTAAAATCTTTCAAACATTTCCAGGTATTACGGCTTATTAGCTCATACTACTTATTGTCAGGCTCAAAATCCCCTACAGTTTTTCATATAGATTTAGTATATAGTATTTAAATGAATAATTGGAAAACCAGTGATGTAAAGTGGTCCAAAATGCATGGAAGAGAACAAAACATCATGTGAAGTTTATTATTTTCTACATGTTTTGAAAAGGGTTACTTAAAACAGGAAAAGCCTAATCCCAGGCTGATTATGTTAACATTTTTGTTATTAATCCACATGTATGTGGTTCATTTTGATTGGCAAATAGCAGTCTAATTAGCACGCATGTACCGTATTTTCCGCACTATAAGGCGCACCTAAAAGCCTTATATTTTCCTCCAAATCAGCCGTGCGCCTTATAATCCGGTGCGCCTTATATGTGCACTGAGTTTGCCCACACCCTCTGCAGTCTGCATTCAGTGCTGTTATATACAGGATGTCACCTCCTGTTCTCTGCTCCCCCTCCCCTCCTCTCCCCTTTGCAGTTTGCATTTACCCCTTCTGTACACAAAAAACTCACATTCCAATCCAGCCATGTGCTCTTTTTCTCTGATCCCCCCTCCACAGTGTGCAGCACTGCTACCGTTCAGACAGGATCTCACCTTCTGATCTGCTGCCTGCATCCATTCTCTGCTCTCTTCACGGCTTCCTCTCTGTGCTCCCTGCCTCCTCAGTCTTCTTTTTTGGCTCCCATTCTGTGCTCCTGCCTCCACAGTCTTCAATCTCAGCTCCCTTCACGGCTCCCAGCCTCCACAGTCTTCATTCTCGGCTTCCACGGCTTCAGAACTCCCGCACTCTGCATTTCTCCTGACTCCGCCCACTGAGTTCTCTGAGCCAGGACTACGGAGAGGGCATCAGGCATTAATGTGCGCTGACAGTACTAACTGTCAGCGAACATTGGGAACACTTGCACTGTTCTGTAGCAAATGTAGGGTAGGGCATTTACCCCCCCCCGGCTTTTGTTTGCTTGTTTTTTTGTAGACCATACGTTTTAGCATGCGCCTAATAATGCAGTGCGCCTTATGTATGGTCAAATACAGAAATAATCCCCGTAATTGAGACTGCGCCTTATAATCCGGTGCGCCTTATAGTGCGGAAAATACGGTATTCAATATGGTCATACTTTTCTCTAAAGAAAGTAAATTCATTAACATAATTTACAAGACTAGCTTTTTTACAAGATGTTTTTATTTATATAACACATGTTTGCTTTCATTTTAAAATGTTTAAAAATCGTTGTACTCTCTCTTCTAGTGAGCCATCATAATCTTGATTGAAGCCATACTCCAGGACTGGAAATGCTAATGCCCCGTACACACGATCGGACATTGATCAGACATTCCGACAACAAAATCCTAGGATTTTTTCCAACGGATGTTCGCTCAAACTTGTCTTGCATACACACGGTCACACAAAGTTGTCGGAAAATCCGATCATTCTGAACGCGGTGACGTAAAACACGTACGTCGGGACTATAAACGGGGCAGTAGCCAATAGCTTTCATCTCTTTATTTATTCTGAGCATGCGTGGCACTTTGTGCGTCGGATTTGTGTACACACGATCGGAAATTCCAACAACGGATTTTGCTGTCGGAAAATTTTATAGCCTGCTCTCAAACTTTGTGTGTCGGAAAATCCGATGGAAAATGTGTGATGGAGCCTACACATGGTCGGAATTTCCGACAACAAGGTCCTATCACACATTTTCCATCGGAAAATCCGACCGTGTGTACGGGGCATAAGAGTCTTGCCCCGTTCAGGCCTATGGGGCACATTGCCCAGTTGTTCAATGTTGAAGAAGATTTCCTCTACTGGAGAAAACAGCAGAGGAGGCCATCAATGTAATTCTGAGGTAAGTCTGCAACAGGGTGGGAAGTCTTTGGTTGGTTTAGGTCCTGGGGGATAACGAGGGTAGACTAATGCACTTTCTTTTACTTAAATAGTACTTGTCCTTTAAAAGTTAAAATGATACTTGCATACTTAATACAGTAGACTATGAGGACAGTCTTGAGTTATCTGCTACCCTGGGTGCAGTACAGGTATATCTGAACATGTTTTTAAAATGCTGTTGATTATTTTAGTTGAGTGTGCACAGTGCCTGGAAAACATTTTCCATCATATTGACTAAGCAGTAATGGCTACTACATGTTTTATTATTGTAGCTTTTTGAGGTTAATTTACTAAAAGAATATTGTTTTTTTCACTTACCAAAGTAAATGTTAATTCTGAAAAGTGTAGGTTCACTTTGCAAAGTGAATGCTGATAATAGAGCTGAACCTTTGTTCACTTGAACACCCATCAATGTCAGCCTCAAATCCTTTATTAAATAAACCCCAGTGGTAATAGAAACAAAATTGCAATTACCCAGAATTAGGATTCTGTATATTTCATATGCTTGACTGTAGACAAATTGTAAAAAAGTGTGCACAGAAAAACAGATATCAACAGAGGAAAGTGGTTATTCATAAGGCAGCAAAGGCATTGAAAAGGTTACACAATGGGACATAAAGGGGGGATATCACTCTCAAATATAGATTTAGAATTGTATTCTCAATGCAATGCATTATTTATAAAAAGTGCCTGATTTACCAAAGAATTTGGGGGTTATTTATGAAAGGTAAATCCACTTTGCACTGCAAGTGCACTTGAAAGTGCACTGAAATTGCACTTGGAAGTGCAGTCGCTCTAAATCTAAGGGGTAGTTCTGAAATGAGTGGAAGCTCTGCTAATTTTATCATCCAATCATGTGCAAGCTAAAATTCTGTTTTTTATTTTCCTTGCATGTCCCCCTAGGATCTACAGTGACTTTACTTCCAAGTGCATTTTCAGTGCACTTTCAAGTGCACTGAAAGTGAAAATTGTTTTTTTCTCTAGTAAATAACCCCCTTAGTGTCTATGGTGACTCATTGTGCATGAACAAGACAATAATTTCTTGGTGGAACGTACTACAGTGCCTCATACCCTTTGAAATTTTCCACATTTTGCCATGTTACAACCAAAAACGTAAATATATTTTTATTGTGATAGACCAACACAAAGTGACACATAATTGTGATGTGGTAGGAAAATGATAAAAGGTTTTTATTTTATATATAAATAAATGAAAAGTGTGGTGTGCATTTGTATTCAGCCACCTTTACTCTGATACCCCTAACTAAAATCAAGTGGAACCAATTGCCTTCAGAAGTCACCTAATTAGTGAATACTAATACTAATTACACCTGTGTGTAATTTATTCCCAGTATAAATACATCTGTTCTGTGAAGCCCTCAGAGGTTTGTTAGAGAACCTTAATGAACAAACATCATCATGAAGGCCAAGGACCACCCCAGACAGGTCAGGGATACAGTTGTGGTGAAGTTTAAAGCAGGGTTAGGTCATAAAAAATATCCCATACTTTGAACATCTCACTGTTTAATCCGACATCTGAAAATGGAAAGAGTATGGCACAACTGCAAACCTATCTAGACATGGCCATCCACCTAAACTGACCTACCGGGCAGGGAGAGCATTAACCACTTCATCCCCGGAAGGATTTGCCCTCTTAATGACCAGGCCATTTTTTGTGATACGGCACTGCGGTGCTTTAACTGACAATTGCGCAGTTGTGCAACGCTGTAACCAAACAAAATTGACGTCCTTTTTTTCCCCACAAATAGCGCTTTCTTTTGCTGGTATTTGATCACCCCTGTGGTTTTTATTTTTTGCGCTATAAACAAAAAAATCCCAAACAATTTTGAAAGAAAAACATTTTTTTTAACTTTCTGCTATAATACATATCCCAAAAAATATATATATAAAAAAAAAATTATTCATCAGTTTAGGCCAATATATTCTTCTACATATTTTTGGTAAAAAAATCGCAATAGGCATATATTGATTGGTTTGCGCAAAAGTTATCGCATCTACAAACTATGGGATAGATTTAGGGACTTTTATTTTTTTATTGGTTTTACTGGTAATGGCAGTGATCTGCAATTTTTAGCGGGACTGCGACATTGCGGCGGACAAATCTGACCCCAAATTACACTTTTTGGGGACCAGTGACATTATTACATTGATCAGTGCTATAAAAATGTACTGATCAATGTAAAAATTACACTGGCAGGGAAGGAGTTAACGCTAGGGGGTGATCAAGTGGTTAAGTGTGTTCACTGGGTGTGTTCTAACTGTAGGGGGGATGGGCTACCAGGGACATGACAGAGATCACTGTTCCCGATCACTGGGAAAAGAAGATCTCTGACATGTCAACTGACAGAACGGGGAATCACCTTGTTTACATAGGCAGTTCCAAGTCCTGCCTCTAAACAAGGAAAAGGGGCGCCACTGAATATATATCAAATGAAATTTATTAATAAAAATAACATCCACTCACATGTGGGACTGAAGAGTAGATCTCAGGTACATCTTGTGGCACACAATGGAGGGAAGAACTACAAATGTCAGCAAGTCCAATAGCACTGGTATCACCTCTGATGGACTAAAGAGAAGTAGCGCTGAGTCAAAGTAGTTTGTGGGCACACCACGAACAGGAGGGTGAAGGAGCCGTCTGGGGTGGTGTGGGTTCCAAGAGTAGAGGATGTGAGGGCGTCCAGCCAGTTGCTGTGTGTGTGAGGCGGAAGTCCAAGCGAATCGTCCGGCATCCGTGATGGTTGGGGGAACACGGCCGTGTAGTCGGAGCCAGAACGAGGCTAGGATCGCAAACACTGCGGCGCCGGGCTGTGACGTCACTCCTGTGCGACGCGTTTCCGAGATAGCTCGCTATCGATGGAAAGGATAGCGGCACTCCTTTGTCAAGCATAGGGCAATGATGAATAGCGGAAGTGTTATATAGTCCATGGGGAGGAGGGGCCTTAGCAAGGAACATTCACTATGAATTACATAACATTAA
This sequence comes from Lithobates clamitans, assembly GCA_037952925.1. Classification (NCBI taxonomy): domain Eukaryota; kingdom Metazoa; phylum Chordata; class Amphibia; order Anura; family Ranidae; genus Lithobates; species Lithobates clamitans. The sequence continues at coordinate 3,208,955 of JBBGZY010000314.1, forward strand.
CAAAGGAAAATAATAATAGCGGACATCCTATGGACATATGATAAAAACATATATATTAAGCAACATGTGGGTCATAGAAAAAAATATATACTAATGACAGGTGGAAAATGCAGCATGAAAAGGCTCTTGACAGTAAAAATACATGGAAGGGATCAAAGCATAAACAGTCTAATTCATAAATATAAAATATATATAAACGAAAAATAATAATAATAATGATAATGTATGATAAATAATGACAGTATAAACTGAAACTGGAGCTGGATAATGATCATAATAATAATGAAATGATGAACTAAAATATTAGGTGGAAAACTAATATAAAGTATATATCAGTATTATTGCGATCAATGATTGAAAGTAAGTAATGGTAGTGGTGACTCAGGAATGATAATACAACCACATGCAGTATCAACATGTATAGGTAGCACAATCTATGGGGCAAAATAAATATGAGGGGCAGATTTAAGTGTGTGATCTTCAAAAAATAGAATGAAAATTAAAATTAAAATTAAAAAATTAATTAAATGATTAAAATTGTTTTATATAGTATTTAATATGTGCTTAAAAAACGCTAGCGTCTAAACGCTAACGTCTGAACGCTAACGCTAGCAAATGTATAGAGAGTATCCAGTCTTTAGGGCACTAGTAATGGGATATAAAGAAAATGATAAATTAATATTATAAAATGAATTAATACATAAAAGTATATATGTGTATACAAGTTATCATAAAACAGTGGAAATTTCTATACTCTCGTTGAGGCCACCAGGCGAAAGAACGTCGAGGGTATAGATCCAAAAGGTTTCCCTGGCGCAAAGCCTTTTGAAACGTTCTGCTGCAGTGGGGCATTCTGGAATTTGTTCAATAACCCACACACGGAGGCCAGTGGTGGATTTATTATGAAACTCTGCATAATGTCGCGGCACACTGTGCATGTCCTTCCCTCCTTCTATAAGTCGACGATGTTGTCCGAATCGCTGTCTCAAAGGGCAGATGGTTCGGCCCACATAGATGAGACCGCAAGGGCAGGTGAGGGCATACACCACAAAATTGGAAGAACAATTATAAAAATGGTCCAGCTGGTACGTTTTGCCCTTACAAGAAAAAGATTTCTGTCCATGTGTGATATAAGGACAGGTTTTGCACAGCACCTTTTTGCATTGAAACATGCCAACTAGGGGTATGAGGGTGATGGAGTGGTTGGTAAGCTGACTAGATGGCAAAGAAGGTAGTTTGCTGGGAGCAATTTTGTTCTTTAAGTTGGGGGCTTTGCGCCCAGCAAACTACCTTCTTTGCCATCTAGTCAGCTTACCAACCACTCCATCACCCTCATACCCCTAGTTGGCATGTTTCAATGCAAAAAGGTGCTGTGCAAAACCTGTCCTTATATCACACATGGACAGAAATCTTTTTCTTGTAAGGGCAAAACGTACCAGCTGGACCATTTTTATAATTGTTCTTCCAATTTTGTGGTGTATGCCCTCACCTGCCCTTGCGGTCTCATCTATGTGGGCCGAACCATCTGCCCTTTGAGACAGCGATTCGGACAACATCGTCGACTTATAGAAGGAGGGAAGGACATGCACAGTGTGCCGCGACATTATGCAGAGTTTCATAATAAATCCACCACTGGCCTCCGTGTGTGGGTTATTGAACAAATTCCAGAATGCCCCACTGCAGCAGAACGTTTCAAAAGGCTTTGCGCCAGGGAAACCTTTTGGATCTATACCCTCGACGTTCTTTCGCCTGGTGGCCTCAACGAGAGTATAGAAATTTCCACTGTTTTATGATAACTTGTATACACATATATACTTTTATGTATTAATTCATTTTATAATATTAATTTATCATTTTCTTTATATCCCATTACTAGTGCCCTAAAGACTGGATACTCTCTATACATTTGCTAGCGTTAGCGTTCAGACGTTAGCGTTTAGACGCTAGCGTTTTTTAAGCACATATTAAATACTATATAAAACAATTTTAATCATTTAATTAATTTTTTAATTTTAATTTTAATTTTCATTCTATTTTTTGAAGATCACACACTTAAATCTGCCCCTCATATTTATTTTGCCCCATAGATTGTGCTACCTATACATGTTGATACTGCATGTGGTTGTATTATCATTCCTGAGTCACCACTACCATTACTTACTTTCAATCATTGATCGCAATAATACTGATATATACTTTATATTAGTTTTCCACCTAATATTTTAGTTCATCATTTCATTATTATTATGATCATTATCCAGCTCCAGTTTCAGTTTATACTGTCATTATTTATCATACATTATCATTATTATTATTATTTTTCGTTTATATATATTTTATATTTATGAATTAGACTGTTTATGCTTTGATCCCTTCCATGTATTTTTACTGTCAAGAGCCTTTTCATGCTGCATTTTCCACCTGTCATTAGTATATATTTTTTTCTATGACCCACATGTTGCTTAATATATATGTTTTTATCATATGTCCATAGGATGTCCGCTATTATTATTTTCCTTTGTTAATGTTATGTAATTCATAGTGAATGTTCCTTGCTAAGGCCCCTCCTCCCCATGGACTATATAACACTTCCGCTATTCATCATTGCCCTATGCTTGACAAAGGAGTGCCGCTATCCTTTCCATCGATAGCGAGCTATCTCGGAAACGCGTCGCACAGGAGTGACGTCACAGCCCGGCGCCGCAGTGTTTGCGATCCTAGCCTCGTTCTGGCTCCGACTACACGGCCGTGTTCCCCCAACCATCACGGATGCCGGACGATTCGCTTGGACTTCCGCCTCACACACACAGCAACTGGCTGGACGCCCTCACATCCTCTACTCTTGGAACCCACACCACCCCAGACGGCTCCTTCACCCTCCTGTTCGTGGTGTGCCCACAAACTACTTTGACTCAGCGCTACTTCTCTTTAGTCCATCAGAGGTGATACCAGTGCTATTGGACTTGCTGACATTTGTAGTTCTTCCCTCCATTGTGTGCCACAAGATGTACCTGAGATCTACTCTTCAGTCCCACATGTGAGTGGATGTTATTTTTATTAATAAATTTCATTTGATATATATTCAGTGGCGCCCCTTTTCCTTGTTTTTATCTTAGTACATTGGATCTGGCTTTGGTTCCTTTCGGTGGCTGCCTTGAATGACTTATTATACTTACATATACAGGTCATATATATGTTTGTATGGACCCTGCCTTTGTGCGTATAGGCAACAGTATATAAGGTATATGATATTGCGCCTTCTTCTACTTGTTTATCAAGTCCTGCCTCTGTACACCGCAAGTCCCCCCGACCTGTGGGCACACTCCCGCGGCACACAGCGGGCGCATGCACCTGCTATCTCCTGTGCAAAGACCAGCGTAAACCTACAGTGATTTACGCAGGAGAGCCGACCTGCCGCAGTATAATGACGGTGACTGGTCGGCAAGCGGTTAATCAGAGAAGCAGCCAATAGGCCGCTGGTAACTCTGGAGGAGCTGCAGAGATCCACAGCTCAGGTGGGAGAATCTGTCCACAGGACAACTATTAGTCATGCACTCCACAAATCTGGCCTTTATGGATGCTTTTCCTCAGAAGGGACAGGAAAGCTATTCAGAGTTGATAGGAAGATGGATGGAGCCAAATACAGGGCAATCTTAGAAGAAAACCTGTTATGTCCTGTACACACGGTCAGATTTTTTGACAGAAAATGTGCGATCGGAGCTTGTTGTCGGAAATTCCGACCGTGTGTGGGCTCCATTGGACTTTTTCCATCAGATTTTCCGACACACAAAGTTTGAGAGCAGGCTATAAAATTTTCCGACAACAAAATCCGATCGCATCAATTCCGACCGTGTGTGGACAATTCCGACGCACGAAGTGCCACGCATGCTCAGAATAAATTCCGAGACGGAACTGCTCCGTCTGGTAAAATTAGTGCTCGGAATGGATATAGCACTTTTGTCACGCTGCAATGTTTTAAATAGTCTAATGCAGCGCACTCTCTTCTTCTTTATAATGCTCAAAGAATGAAGTAGTTTTACTGCTAATATTCACACAGACGTCTCACAAACTTCTTTCTTTATTATTTATCGTTATTTTATCACTATATTTTGATTTGTCACATCTGACTAAAAAAATGTAAATGTATTTATTTTTTTTGGTTTGTATTTTTTTCAAGCCTGATCTTGTGTTTTTTTTTTTTATAACTCCAAAATAGTTTTGGGTGTGTTTTGTGTGTCAAGTTACCACAACACCATTATTATCTTGTAGTATTTAATCTCAAGGAGGTTGTTTGGTGTTGGTGACTCTTATTAATTTCACATTGTATTTTTTAAATGTACCTGCCTCCTCACAAACAAACTGTCCTTTTTGAAGGAAAACACACATAGGCGAGTATAATTGAAACCAAAAATCCTTTATTAAGGGCTCATAACCAAACAAAAAGGGAGGCAACGCTGGAGAAACAGCAGAAATTGGCGAAGCCTTTGGCCCCCAGGGCACACATCAATTATTTCCCGGCAAAATTGGTGGCCGGAGGAGTCCTTATCTAAGGGAGTTCAATCTGGGCCAGAAGTCCAAGAGATCATGAACAGCAGCAGATGACATCTATGTCCCCAGGCTTTGGCCATACAAGAGCCTGCATCTTTGTTCAGACCAGACTGAACCCAGGTCATCACTCTCTGGTCTTCCTTCCACGCTTCCTTCCACGCTGTGTCTGTGGTGGTGGAGTTGTGGCAGGAGGAGGAGGAGGATGGTCCAACTCACACAGGTGGGTATTGGGTGTTATTTCGCCTCTCACCCCCTTAGTTAAGGTCTTATAAAGAATGTCCTCACACATGAGGCATTGGCCCTCCTGCATGTCCTGCAGTTTGGTGGCAGCCATGCAGGCAAAGGCCTCTTCGCGAGTGGGGAAGGCTCTGAGGGACACAGAAGCCTTCTGAATCAGCCTGAGTGCTGAATCCTGCACGTTACTCCCCTTCCTGGGTCTTTTGTTTGGAAGGCGGAGGGAAGGGACCTGCGATTCTGCCAGGCTCCTACTGGGCCCGCCTCCTCCTGGCTGCCACTAACCCCTGCCTCCTCCTGTGTGCCACATTCCACAGCCTCCTCCTGTGTGCCACATTCCACAGCCTCCTCCTGGCTGAGGTCTTCCTGTGTATGAAAAAGTATGCAAGTATAGGCACAATCACTGGAAATGGCAATAAGACAACCAATAAAACAAAAAATAAAGAACCCCCTATATTTCCATGACAATACCACTAATGGGGCTGCAACAGTATATATACAAATACTTGAACTGGTAGATGTAATATATATACGGGAAGAAAACCATGTGTATATATATATATATATATTCTATAGTAGCATCTGTATCACAGTCATAATGGTACAAAGAAAGGTCCAGGGATCCAGAAACAGGATAATAAGTCCACAAATAGGGCTGCCTTCACTGGGAACTGAAATCAGATTGCAAATCCTGAGAAGAAACAAAAAAGAGAAAGGCGCCTCTGGGTGTAGACTTAAAACAGTTTAATCATAAAATAGTAGCAGTCAAACTCACATTTGGGAGGTCATCAAAAGGCATATAAATGTGAGCAATCCATAAGGTGACATCCATCATGGGAAATACATCAGATCCGTCTGTGCTCCTGATTACAGGCTGAGGGCTCTGCCCGTGTGTGGAGGGAGGGGGGGGCCACCGCTGAGATGTAAGCCGGCCGCAGCGGTGTCCAGACCCAAGAACAAGGCTGAGAGCGCAGGAAGGGAAGACAATAGCCGGCGAGGAGGAGTGACGTCACTGGTGAAGCGACGCGTTGCAGGGCGTACGGGCTGTGATGACGTGACAGCCATGCCCCTTCATTAGGCTATAGGTGGATGGACTGGATGCTATAAAAAATGAAAGAAAGGGGAGGGTGTCAGCAGTGGGGTATGAAGACAGCCTGGGGACATAAATGTCATCTGCTGCAGCTCCGGATCTCTGGGAATCCTAGACCTTCTTGCGCTCCCTAAGATAAGTGTTTCTCAGGCCACCAATTTTGGCTTTTAAATAAGAGGATGGTTGCTGTGGGGACCACCGGCTTCACCAACTCCAGCAGTTTGCCCAGCGCTGCTTGTCTCTTTTGTTTATTATTGTATTGGGGGTGTTTGATCTGCCACAGACAGGACAGCTCCCTGTATTTGTCTATGAACAAGGGGAGGAAATTTGTGGTCATTGAAGCCGTCCATTTTATCTGCAAGACACAACACAAGACAAACCCTAATGTATGTCCTTTGGGGAGATGTTGGAGATGGTCGACATATTGAAGAGGACCGACTATGACGGGAAGTATGGACCTTACCCCAACCCCAATGTCAAGGCCAAGATCATGGCGAAAGTTGTGAAGAGTCTGTACAGAAATTTTGGGGTAAGACGATCAAAATTTCAACTGAAGAAGCGGTGGTCGAACCTCAAAATTAAGGGAGCATGAGCAGTACAGAAGGATCAGGAGAGTGCTGCAAAAAAGTAAGTAGTTGTCCTGTGTTCCTATTCTTTATTCTTATTACGTTCGTGCTGCTCCATGTGCTTTTCTTAACTGTTGTACAGTTTAAAATGGCAACTTTCATGTTCATGGGCACATTATTCGTTCGTATGAAAAATTGTTCGTTCGGCATGGAAAACACCATGTTTTGGACATATGCATTTGAATACATTTTTGCTAGCCTACTTCTCTTCAAATAATTTTGGTGTCTAGATGGGTTGGTAACTAGAATGAAATGCAAACTAGATTCTGTGTAAGGAGAGGACACTCAGCAGCTGTTTACACATCTGGACGCTGGAGCACTAGTGTGGGACACCAGAACACCCTTTTTATTAGGGGCCCCACACAGGTGCTCCAGTGTATACTATAGGGGTGTCTCCATCTGTGAAGCTTGTGCAAAACAGGTAAGTATTCAAGCTTGACAAAGGAAAAAATATTTCTTCATCTTGCAATTCTGCCAAAACAGACAATTGTACACCACTTAAAGGCAATGTTTCATATTCCTATTTCTGCCATCAAATAACTGTGTGCTAAGTATACCTATTTTTTTTGACATAGGGGAGAAAAGACTCGGAGGACACCCCTCATCCGAGGAGACCAAGGACCCCCCACCTCAGGAAGAAGGGGAAATCCCCTGAAGCCAACAGGAGGAGGAGGAGGGAGACGTGGTGGAAATTGTCACCACAACAGGTGAGTGTCTGCGACCACAGGCTCAGGTAAGAGATGGATGCCTGCATATTTATAATACATGGTGTGTTTATTTTTTTATATTTTAGGTGAGCATGATGTTTTGGATCCAGGTCATTTCACCAGTGAAGGTGCCCAGATCCTGATCGGGGAGATCATGGGGTGTAATAGGGACTTGGAAAACATCCAGAAAAACATCAATGATGTTAAAAACAAAATGAAGAACATCATGTATGTTCTAGGGAGAGTTTAAAACCCCTCGAAATCCCTAATGTAGTTGGAATTTTTTGCCAAAAAATTTGTTGCACCTTTTTTTACCTATTGTAGAAAAGCCAAATTTTGAAGATGCACACAGTGTGTCAACATGTGCTATCTGCCATCACGGGAGATCAATGTAGGCATTTTGTGGGTGCAACCCCTTCCTCAATAATAAAGTAGCTGAGAGGAAGGGGTTGCACCCACAAAACATGTCCCTTGATCCCCCATGATGGCAGCTAGCACATGTTGACATTCGTGAATTTGTGTGCACCTTCAAAATTTGGCTTTTCCAGGGGTGACTTCACCCCATCTGAACGCAATATCAAACACAGTTTATAAATACTGATGTCTGATATTGCCTTCACTTTCTAACAAAGTTGAACTTTGTAAGTTCCAGATTTGTGTATTTCTTGTTGGTTTTAAACATGCCTGTTTTACCTTAAATGGACATTTCTACTTGTATTAATGTGACACAAAAAATTGTTATACAACAAACATGTTGGTTTGTTTTAAAAGCCTTTGATAAATGCACATGTGATTGTGCTTGTATTAAAAAGATTGATATGATTGATATGAATCAAGAATGTGTGGATTCTTCTTTCGATGGTCCAAAAATTTTTAGGTGGTAAAATTGTTGGTTTCTTTGACAATGGGGGTTATTTCCTAAGGGCAAATCCACTTTGCAATACAAGTGCAGTCTCAAGTGCACTTGTAGTGCAAAGTGTCTTTGCCTTTAGTAAATAACACCCTAACAGTGCTTTCTAATGTTACACAATCACGCCATTTTCTGGACTCCCCAAATTTATGTCAGGGTCAGCTGAAAGAAAGACAAGCAGTAAATGTCAGCAAATATTTTAGTAGTTAAAATTAGTCTTTTATTTAAAAAATGTCTCAGACATTGTCTGTCATAACGATGGCCCCCCTACCTGCAAAGTATTCCATGTATCTTATACGGACCTCGCGGGCACTGGGGAGGGCACGCCAGTACGGCCAGCTTCAAGCGCCGTCAGGGTTGGTTCATTTACATGAATTCCGGATTCAGGCCCAACTGAGCCAGCATAGTTCACAGAATTTCTCCTTAAAAAGTTGTGGAGAACACAGCAAGGCAGGATGATATGATTGAATTTATACTCCGCCATATTTATGGATGTAATAAATAGCCGGAACCGGCTGGCCATTATTCCAAATGTGTTCTCCACCACTCTTCTGGCTTTGGCCAGCTGGTAATTAAAAACCCTCTGGTCCGGGGTGAGGGTCCTCATAGGGAATGTCCATATAAGATGGTCCCCCAGCGCAAATGCTTCATCTGCAACAAAGACAAATGGGAGTCCTTCCGCATTGTCTTCTGGAGGTGGCAAGTCCAAGCTGCCATTCTGGAGACGCCTGTAGAACTCCGTCTGGGCAATGACTCCACCATCTGACATCCGGCCATTCTTCCCCACGTCCACCTACAGGACCTCGTAAGTAGCCGACACCACCGCCAACATCACAATACTATTGAACCCCTTATAGTTGTAATAGTATGACCCCAAGTTGGGTGGTGGGACGATGTGGACGTGTTTCCCATCAATTGCCCCTCCGCAGTTAGGAAAGTCCCACCGCTGGGCAAAGTGGGAGGCCACAGTCTGCCATTCCTGTGGGTTGGAAGGAAACTGTGGAGTCAAACAAGAAAATAAAATTAATCATTTTGCACATAAACATGGAAAGCAGATTAGACACAAACGTTCTTGGCCAACATCAGTATAACATTTATTTTAGGGACTATTTAAAGACAAAGGTATAAGGTCCACCTATCAGATTCCTCCTCCCCCCCCCATCATGGGCCATTTTGTGGATTTTATGGGGGGGAGATGTTTTGGACAGGTCACCCTCTACACTTCATTGAGAGATGAATGCCTAAATAATGTGGATTACTTTGGACAGCCCCTTCTTATTTTACACTATTGGCAGCCCACTGGACAGGTAAGAAGTATCATAATACAAAGAGAAAAATACACACTGTACACATTTTAGCACATTTTTACATTTTGCTATTACCTATCAAGATAATAATAGGATACAAAAACTTTAAACAGTACCATTTAAAAATATTCAGGCAGGCCCTTGCACTACATGCTTTGGGAAATTCATCCATAAATCTGACCACAAAAGAGGTGGGTATAGTGTGTATGGGTTTGGAAAAGTCAGCAGATAGAGGATTGGTATCAGCTGAGTTAGCAGTTGGGGGAGGGAGGGTTCAAAAATATTTTGTGAACCCAAAAAAAAAGCCTCTGGATCTCTGCCAGAATTTCAAGCACACATCACAATTGTAAACATTTTAGGGGGTATTTAGGGTAAAGCACTACTATGGAGCTGACAAAATACATTGTTAAGTGACTACACGAGGTGAATATAGGCCCAGGAGAGCATGCTGGGGAGGTAAGTGAAGGCAAATATGTATGAAGGACAAAAATAAAAATTACATAAAAATCCAGCATGCATGAGGACAAAGGGGACATTCACAGCATATTACAATCATGGTAATTAGGGAATGAAGAAAGAAATACAATACATTAGCAAACATTCTATACAATAAAATGTGATGTAAAAGGATAAAAATCTTACCTTAATATACTCATTCTGCAGGACCTGGATGATGGCAGAACAGGTCTCTGGGATAATGATCCCCAGAGCCTGGGGGGAGATGCCTGTTGAGAACTTGAGGCCCTGCAGGCTTCTCCCTGTCGCCAAGTACCGCAGGGTGGTGACGAGCCTCTGCTCCGGAGTGGTGGCTTGCCTCATGAGGGTGTCCTGCCGGCTGATATAAGGGGTCAGCAAAGCCAACAAATGGTGAAATACAGGGTCCGTCATCCGGAGTTCCTGAAATCGTCAGGATTATTCTCACGGATCTCACGGAGCAAAGGCATGTGACAGAACTGGTTTACGTTAAAGCAACCAATTCTTGGTCCATGAACTCCTCCCCACCCTGTTCATGGACTGGGCTTGTGTCAAGGTAAGGACCCCAAAACCAAGCCCCCGCACAGCAAGAACTCTGTGAGGAGTACATATACGCAACAAGGCTACAAAACGGTCGGCTGCTCAGAACGAAGTAACAGAACGCACTGAAGAACAGCAAGGCCTGTGAAGAGTGACCTGAAAAACAGTAACGAATGAACAAGAACACAATGACAGATTCAAGGGGAACTCGCTGCATGCACTGAAGAACAGATACAAACCCACAAGCACAAACTGAACAGCAGAAAACGATCTGAAAGTCTGAAAAAGCGCAAATCGTCTCTCACCAAACTTTTACTAACACGAGTTTAGCAAAAGGAGCCCAAAGGGTGCCATGCTTGATTCTGAACTGCCCTTTTATAGTCTTGTTGTACGGGGTGTACGTGACCAAGTTCTTGGCGATCGGAAATTCTGACAACTTTGTGCGACAGTGTGTAGACAAAACAAGTTTGAGCCAACATCCGTAGAAAAAAATCCATGGATTTTGTTGTCGTAATGTCCAATCAATGTCCGATCATGTGTACGGGGCATTAGAGTCTGCAAAAGACTTGAGATTGGGGCGGAGGTTCACCTTCCAGCAGGACAATGACCCTAAACATACAGCCAGAGCTACAATGGAATGGTTGAGATCAAAGCATAGTCATGTGTTAGAATAGCCCAGTCAAAGTCCAGACCAAAATCCAATTGAGAATCTGTGGCAAGATATCTTTATACGCATGCACAGAAGTTCACAGAAGAAAGACACAAAAAACATACAAAAAAAAACAACTTTCTAAATAAACACAGCTTAAACTCCTATTAGTAAAGCAACCCAACAGTATACATTCACATAAATTGAGCCTTTGCAATCAATTATAAACAGATGCATTTGCTTCTGTTTGAGAATGAAAGTTCTAGTGATAAATATATGTACATCATTGCATTATTTGCCCAAAAACATGTAGTCCTTAGTTCTTTTCCTTTGTTAGACACATTGGGGTGGATTTACTAAATGCAAAGCAACTGTACACTTTGCAAGTGCAGTTGCACTCATTTTCCTTGGTAGATATAAGGTGTAAAGCTTTACTTTGTAAAGAACATCCAATCACGTGCAAGGGAAGTAAAATAAAAAATAAAAGCATTTTTGCTTCCACATGATTGAATGATGGAAATCAGTGGAGCTTTACCACATTTACTAAGCTCTGGGGAAATGAGTGCAACTGCACATGCAAAGTGCACTGTCCTATTTGCTTTTAGTAAATCCACCCCATTGTAGTTTCTATTTTTTTTTTAAAACCTTAATATACCCATGTAATGCACAAAGGCAGAATTATCTAGGTGTTCTATGCAATCTGCAAGCTGGAGCTGCATTGCATGCACTGAAAATTAGTATATGCTTTTGAAGATTGATACTAAAGCCAATACGTGCTTCAAGTGTATTAGTGATATTCCTTGTGATTGACACATTTCCTTTTAAGGGGTAACTCCACTTTCATGGGGAAAAAAATAGCAAACAAAGAGATAATAATATAGCGTTTACAATTGCGACACAAGTCATATTGTAATTGAATGTTATTAAGCATTACCTTTCCTTTTCAATCTGCAGCTGCTGAAACTTTCTGAAAATGCAATGCAATATGGATTCCTGGAGTTGTTCTGTACACAGAACGTGTACTGAACTCCCCCCAGAAACATAATTTCCTGCTTGTGTGATTGGCTCACCGATTTTCCCAGAAGTTTGCCTAAGATGCATAAGTGCACGCTTAGCTCTTAAGAATAGCCATCCCCTTTTTCAAGGGATCAAAAATAATTGGACAATTGAATAAAAAAGCCATTTCAGGCCAGGTGTGGGCTACTCCTTCATTATTTCTTCATCAAATAAGCAGGTAAAAGGTCTGGAGTTGATTCTAAGGGTGGTATTTGCATTTGAAGTCTATTGCTGTGAACCTACATCATGCGTTCAAATGAGCTGTCCATGCAAGTGAAACAGGTCATTGTAAGGCTTCAAAAACTAAACAAATCTATCAGAGAGATAGCAGCAACATTATGAGTGGCCAAATCAACAGTTTGGTACATTCTGAGGAAAGAACAACGCACTGGTGAGCTCAGCAACAAAAAAAGCCTGGATGTCCACAGAAGACAACAGTGGTGGATGATCGCAGGATCCTCTCTATGGTAAAGAAAAACCCATTCACAACATCCAGACAAGTGAAGGACACGCTCCAGTAGTTGGGCGTATCATTGAAAAAGTCTACAATCAAGAGTAGACTTCACAAGAGCAAATACAGAGGGTTCACCACAAGGGGCAAACCATTCATAAGCCTGAAGAATAGAAAAGCCAGATTAGACTTTGCCAAAAAACATCTAAAAAGCCAGCCCAGGGGGCGTGGCTTGCCGGCTCGAGTGGATGGCTGTGTGACTCCCTAGCTCCACAGCATACCCAGCTAAAGTGACCTCTCAGGGGCTAAAAAAAAGGTAACACCTGCTTGTACCTCCACCTGGACATCCCTGCACCTCCTGGGCACCATGTCCAAATGAAGGAAAGATGATAATCCACCCAAAAATCTAATCTCCCTCTTCTCTCTGTCTGGCCTGGCGAGCAGCCAAGATGGTGCCAGCAGAGCTTGAGGATTCCCGGCGTGGCTCACATCTCCTCCTAGACAAAGCCTCGCACAGCAGCTATAGCTCTCTACTTCACCTTAAGAGAATGGTGAGTCCTCTCCTCCTAATACACCCACCACAGCCAGCCCAGCCAAATCTAAGCTCAGAATGGATGAGCCAGAGCAGTCACAAAATGTCTCAGCCCACTGCCTGTACTCTCCCCCCCACTCCCCACAGCAATCCTCTGTACTGGAGGCATTTCCCGCTTCAGACCAACCACTGTAAAAGAGCACAATGAAAAATATGCTACTCTCCTTAAGACAGACACTGTACACTGATCTATCCACTGCAGTGTCCTCCTTATCCAGCCTTGTTCAGCAGCATGATAAGCAAATTAACCATATAGAGACCAAAATGGATGATCTATATACTGCCTATAATGATTTAGTGGGCAGATTTGCAGATCACTAGGAAGAAACCCCAACTTGTTAAACTCAAGCTTGCAGACCTGGAGGATCGCTCCAGGCAAAACAACATTACGTTTTGCAATATCCCAGAATCCGTCCAAAAATCTGACTTGGTTCCATTCTTGCAGTCTCTCATGCGCGTTTTGATACCTGACTTAGCCGACCATGACCTGGAAATTGATAGGGCACACAGACTTCCTAAACCTTCTCATCTACCTGCTTCTACACCCAAAGATGTTCTGGCCTGCATACATTTTTTTACAATGAAGGAGCGAGTCATGTACGTGGCTAAACGCACAACAAGACTACCTGATCCCTTCTCCACAGTCGCCCTCTTTGCTGATCTAACCAAGGTGACTATGGAAAATCACAGACAACTTGCACTGATTAACAAGGCTCTCCAAAATCACATAATCCCCTACAAATAGGGTCTTCCTACTAAATTACTAATCACACACCAGAATAAAACTCACGCTGTGAGATCACAGCATGATTTTTCATCTCCAAATATGGAAAGGTTTCTTCACAGTAAGAGCTGTGAAAATGTGGAATAGACTCCCTCCAGAAGTGGTTCTGGTAATCGCAGTCGATTGCTTTAAAAAAGGCCTGAATTCTTTCCGAAATGTAAACAATATAACGGGGTACTAACATTTATAGGTTAAGTTGATCCAGGGAAAATCCGATTGCCTCTCGGGGGATCAGAAAGGAATTTTTTGAGCATGCTTTGCTGAGGTTTTTTGCCTTCCTCTGAATGGACTGTGGGTGTAGGTTTGTGTATATGGAATTGTATTTTTTTTTTTGCTTGAACTTGATGGACTTTTTTCAACCTGACTAACTATGTAACTATGCAGCTATCACTTCCTGTGGGCCTCAAACTGCTGAGACATTGGCGTATTATCACAGAAAATGTTCCAGACCCTTCTAACCAACTTTCTACCCACATATAAGCTGGAGGAGCATGCTAAGATGTCTAATGATCCACTATTTACCTTTTCTTCTCTGTTTATTCTAAAAGTTGTCTGGGCTCCTGCAGTACCACTTACTTTATACCGCCTGCCTTAACGTTTGTTTCCTGACCTGCTTGTCGATCAGTAAATGATTTCCTCCAGGTTATATGCTTGCAGTAGTTACTGCACATTGAGCCCGTGTTCTTTTCAAGCTCTCACTTTTTAAACTGAACCCTATCAACCCCCTGTACCAGCTACTCCCCAATGACTCTTCATTTAAGTCAAACTCTGTTTTCCTCTGCATTGGACTACCAGAGACTTCCTTAAGCCTACCCCACACAAAGACAGACTACTCTACTACTTCTCTCTAACTTTGTCCACTACCCCATTGACAAGACTACTCATTCTCTAAATTGTACCCCACTATGCCCTTCAAAATTGTCTCCATAAATTCTAGGGGATTAAATTCCCCCAAGAAATGATCTGTACTGTTTAAAAAAGCCAATATCCAAAGGCCGATATCCTTGTACAAGAAACCCATTTTGTAGCTTCAAAAACCCCTACGTTTACATTGAAAAGCTATGACCAAATCTTTTTAGCCTCTGGCCCAAAGAAGAAAAATTAGTCCTCACAGTTATCCAAGACTCAATACAATTCAAGCTTCACCAAACTATCACAGACACTCAAGGTCGATATCTTATCCTAGTATGTGACATTAACCGAACCACATATACTCTGGTCAACATTTAGGGTCCGAACAAGCAACAACTTTGATTTTGCCAATGGCTGTGCAAGAAAATTGTCAGGAAAGAGGCAAGTACCAGTCTCGCCAATATCGCTGCCTTCCTTCGTAGATGCACGGTAGAGCGGCACTACGGCGCATCCCTGGGCACAATACAGTGAAACGGATAATGCGCTGTGCGATTTAGCGGAACGGCGAACGCCTGTACGCAATAACACTCACAACATGAGCCTCCCACTGGCCTATAAAAGCCACTCTGTGCCATGACCAGATTACTGGTTTGTCTTTCAGCTCCACGTGTGTTTCCTTCCTGTATCTTGATTCTTGATTACCTGTTGTGACCCGGATTGACCTTGACCTGCTCTGATCTCTTCCTGCATCTGACCCTCGGCTTGCCTCACGGACTTCTCCACTTTTTTCCTGTGTTTGACTCTAGGCCTGTCTACGGATATTGCTTCCTGTCTCCAGTGATTGACCCTCAGCCTGCTCCTGGACTTTGCTATTGTCTTCAGTGCTCGACCCCTGGCTTGGTCACAGACTTTGCTTCCAGTTACTTGTGTTTGACCCTCGGCCTGTTTACGGACTTTGCTATCAATCTTCAGTACTAAGTCATCAGCCTGCTGACAGACCTGCTAACAGTCCTTTGCACTAGACTGTTTTTGCCTATCTAGAGACTCTTACTAGTCAATGGTGTTTGACCCCCGGCCTGTTGTTGGATCAGCTGTTCATCCTCCTTCTTGAGCTTCAGCATCTTCCAGTCCTGCACAGCTGTCTCCCTACCGGTGACCTTCACACAAGACCTGCCTAGCCTGCTGGTGACTCGTGCCTCTTTGTGCCCTTCACCCCCTGTACCATCTCCAGGAGTGGAGTACGCTTAGTCGCATAAAACTATTTTATACTGCGCTAAAAATAACAGCTGTATGCATAGGTAATAGAGGTAAAAAGAGTCCAGGAGCAGGACACTGTTGGAGATGACAACAGTAGGTGAATAAGCAGTTGTCCAAGAAATAAGATTCCTGATATGAATATATACGGTGGAGGGGGGGAAGGGGGAGAGAGAAAAGTCTGTAACCTGGGTCTATAGCCTCAGGGGAAAATATACTGGCACAAGACAGGAGGCTGAAGGGCAGAAACACCTTTGGAGAAAGATACAAAAAAGAGAAAAAACAGTGCCAACCTAAGTGCAGTGTTAAAACACATTTTTTATTGCAGTAGAAATACACTCACTCTGAGTTCAGTAAAAAACAGGTACATTGATTGAAGAAGTCCAGATGGAAGGTGAGGTAGGCGACAGGGTTTCACAGGGTTCCACAGGGAGCGATCCTCTTATGCTGTGTGGTCCTGTCTGGCAGCGCCGGTGGGTTCCAGTATCCCAGACTAGGGTCAGTAAAGCGCAGCAGGGATCATCCGTCCAATTTGGTCCTGGGTCGTAGATTGATGACGCTAATGGCATGCACGGGTTTGGAGCATGCATGCTCCTTCATCAGGCATAGCGATCCTCCATTTTGGAAGTGATTAAGAAGGGAAAGGCAGAGCGGGCAGGCCAATCAGCTCATAGCACCGCCCAGTCTAAAGTTCAATGGACTGTTTGGCTCCAGAGAGCCGAAGGGCAGGATTGGGTGGGTTTTAATAACTCTATCAATCTTAGTATTTAAAAACAAGTGGCATAATGTCATATAACGGAAGGAGGAGACAAGAAAAGATAGTGAAAGAAATTGGTGAAAAAGCGGTTGGTATGGTGAACATGTATACAGAGAAGGACCGGCAAAAGCAGAGGACACATAGGTATGTGCCATCGGGAATAGTGGGATAAGTTGAAAAAAAAAAAGATAACATAAAAAAAAGTAAAAGTAAAGGGGGAGAGAGAGGGAAAACCTTTTTGACATATAGAGATGCCAACATGGCTCTGAAAGAGATTTCTCCTATTTCTCTCCCTCCCAACTATCCTACCCCCGCATCGAGTTTTTCATTGTCGACAAATCCACACCTCGGGCTGTGACAGAATTGACGTTAGGAACCATCTCGTGGTCTGACCCCGCCCCTGTCTCCATAACCATAGGAGACAGACGGTCGGGTCCACCTCGCCTATGGAGATTCAATGCCTCCCTCTTGATGGACCCCAGTAACCTTCAAAAAATTATTACTGAACACCACTCCTTCTTCAAAATTAATGACCATCTTAAAAACCACTTACAAAGCCTACTTACATAGCCTACTTACATTATTAAATTGCATAGTAGAACTAATAACTAGGGATGAGCCGAACACCCCCCGGATCGGTTCACGGCAGATCATGCGAACAGACCAAAAATTTGTGCGAACACGCAAACCTCGTTATGTCTAACGGGGACTCGAACGTGAAAAATCAAAAGTGCTAATTTTAAAGGCTAATATGCAATTTATTGTCATAAAAAGTGTTTGGGGACCCGGGTCCTGCCCAAGTGGGTTATGAATCAATGCAAAAAGAAGTTTTAAAAATGGCCATTTTTTCGGGAGCAGTGATTTTAATAATGCTTAAAGTGAAACAATAAAAGTGGAATATTCCTTTAAATATCATGCCTGGGGGTGTCTATAGTATGCCTGTAACGTGGTGCATTTTTCCCATGTTTAGAACAGTCCCTTCACAAAATGACATTTCTAAAGGAATAAAAGTCATTTAAAACTGCTTGCAGCTGTAATGTAATTTTACCCCCCAGCCCATTACCAGGCCCTTTGGGTCTGGTATGGATATCAAGGTGAACCCCGCACCCAAATTAAAAAAAGAAAGGCGTGGGGCCCCCAGGCCCTATATACTCTGAACAGCAGCAGTATACAGGCGGTCCCCAGGTTACAAACAAGATAGGGACTATAGGTTTGTTCTTAAGTTGAATCTGTTTGTAATTTGGAACAGGTACATTTTGTAAGTGTAGTCCCAGCCAAAAAAATCTTTGTTTAAGCTTTTTGGATAACATAGGGAAGGGTTATCATCACTCTTGTAACATTTGTTTTTCTGTGTGTGCCCCTGTTCAGAAGATTTCACCTCACTTTCTGTCCCAATGACAATTGGATTTTGAAAATTTTGGGTTATTAGGGAAATAAGGATTGGTGATAAAGCATTAGTGGGGACACACCCTTTTCCCATATTAACTCTTATGCCCCGTACACCTGATCGGACATTGATCAGACATTCCGACAACAAAATCCATGGATTTTTTCCGATGGATGTTGGCTCAAACTTGTTTTGCGTACACACGGTCGCACAAAGTTGTCGGAATTTCCCATCGCCAAGAACGTGGTGACGCACACCACGTACGACGAGACTAGAAAAGACCAGTTCAGAACCAAGCGCGGCACCCTTTGGGCTCCTTTTGCTAATCTCGTGTTAGTAAAAGTTTGGTAAGAGACAATTCGTGCTTTTTCAGACTCCTGGTTTTCACATTGTTTTCTTCTGTTCAGTTTGTGCTTGTGGGTTTGTATCTGCTCTTCAGTGCATGCAGCGAGTGACGCGTGACTCTTGTCATTGTGTTCTTGTTCGTTCGTTACTGTTTTTCAGGTCGCTCTTCACAGGCCTTGCTGTTCTTCAGTGCGTTCTGTTACTTCGTTCTGAGCAGCCGACCGTTTTCTAGCCATGTTGTGTATATGTACTCCTCGTAGAGTTCGTGCTGTGCAGGGGCTTGGTTTTGGGGTCCTGACCTTGACACAAGTCCTGTCCATGAACAGGGTGGGGAGGAGTTCATGGACCAAGAATTGGTTGCTTCAGCATGACCAGTTCTGTCATATGCCTTTGCTCCGTGAGATCCGTGAGAATAATCCTGATGATTTCAGGAACTTTCTCCGGATGATGGACCCCGTATTTCACCGTTTGTTGGCTTTGCTGACCCCCTATATCAGCAAGCAGGATACCTGCATGAGGCAAGCCATCACTCCGGAGCAGAGGCTAGTCGCCACCCTGCGGTACTTGGTGACAGGGAGAAACCTGCAGGACTTGAAGTTCTCGACAGGCATCTCCCCCCAGGCTCTGGGGATCATTATCCCAGAGACCTGTTGTGCCATCATACAAGTCCTGCAGAAGGAGTATATGAAGGTAAGATTTTTATCCTTTAATATCACATTTTATTGTATTTCATGTTTGCTAATAAATTGTATTTCTTTTCTCATTCCCAAATTACCATGATTGGAATATGCTGTGAATGTCCCCTTTGTTCTCATGCATGCTGGATTTTTCTGTAATTATTTTTTGTCCTTCATACATATTTGTCTTCACTAACCTCCCCAGCATGGTCTCCTGGCCCTATATTCACCTCATGTATTCACTTAACAATGTATTTTATCAGCTCCATAGTAGTACTTTACCCCAAACACCCCCTAAAATGTTTTTAAATGTGATTTGTGCTTTAAATTCAGGCAGAGTGCCAGAGGCTTTTTTGGGGGGGTCCCCCAATCATTTGGAACCCTTCCTCCACCCAACTGCTAAGTCAGCTGATACCAATTCTCTATATATCCTCAATTATCTATCTGCCTACTTTGCCAAACCCATACACACTATACCCATATCTTTTGTGGTCAGATTTATGGATGAATTCATGTAGTGCAAGGGCCTGCCTGTATACTTTCAAATTGTACTGTTTAAAGTTTTTGTATACTATTATTATCTTGATAGGTAATAGCAGAATGTCCAGATGTGCTCAAATGTGTACAATGTGTATTTATATCTTTGTATTATGACACTTCTTACCTGTCCAGTGGGCTGCCAATAGTGTAACTAAGGAGTGGCTGGCCAAATTAATACCCATTATTTAGGCATTCATTTCTCAATGAAGTGGAGAGGGTTACCTGTCCAAGAGTTCCCCCCCTATAATGTTAGAAATGGCCCATGAGAGGGGGTGGGGGAGGGGGTATCTGATAGGTGTACCTTATACTTTGGTCTTTAAAAACTCCCTCAAATAAATGTTATCTTGATGTTGTCCAAGAATGTTTGTGTCTAATCTGCTTTCCCTGTCTATGTGCAAAATGACTAATTTTTTTTCTTGTTTGGCTCCACAGTTTCCTTCCACGCCACAGGAATGGCAGACTGTGGCTCCCACTTTGCCCAGCGGTGGGACTTTCCTAACTGCGGAGGGGCAATTGATGAGAAACACGTCCACATCATCCCACAACCCAACTCGGGGTCATACTATGACAACTATAAGGGGTTCAATAGTATTGTGATGTTGGCGGTG
Organism: Lithobates clamitans; assembly: GCA_037952925.1. Lineage (NCBI taxonomy): Eukaryota > Metazoa > Chordata > Amphibia > Anura > Ranidae > Lithobates > Lithobates clamitans. The sequence continues at coordinate 3,229,343 of JBBGZY010000314.1, forward strand.
GTGTCGGCTACTTACGAGTTCCTGTATGTGGATGTGGGGAAGAATGGCCAGATGTCAGATGGTGGAGTCATCACCCAGACGGAGTTCTACAGGCATCTCCAGAATGGCAGCTTGGACTTGCCACCTCCAGAAGACAATGTGGAAGGACTCCCATTAGTCTTTGTTGCAGATGAAGCGTTGGCGCTGGGGGACCATCTTATGCGGCCATTCCCGATGAGGACCCTCACCCCAGACCAGAGGGTTTTTAATTACCAGCTGGCCAGAGCCAGAAGAGTGGTGGAGAACATGTTTGGAATCATGGACAGCCGGTTCCGCCTATTTCTTACACCCATACACATGGCAGAGTACAAACTGAATCATATCATCCTGGCGTGTTGTGTTCTACACAACTTTTTACGGCAACATTCTGCCAACTATGCTGGCTCAGTTGGGCCTGAGGCTGGAATTCAAAATGAACCAACGCTGATGGCGCTTGAAAGTGGCCGTCCTGGCTTCCCCCCCCTGAGTGCCCGTGATGTCCTTCTAAGATACCTTGAATACTTTGCGGTAGGGGGGCTATCAATATGCCAGACAATGTCTGAAACCTTTTTCAAATAAAAAAGAATTTAAATACTAAAATCTTTGGTGACATTTACTGCTTGTGTTTCTTTTAGCTGACCCTGACAGAAATGTGGTGAGTCCTGAAAATGACGTGATTGTGTAACATTACAAAGCATTGTTGGGTGTTATTTACTAAAGGCAAAGACACTTTGCACTACAAGTGCACTTGAAACTGCACTTGTAGTACAAAGTGGATTTTCCCTTAGGAAATAACCCCTATTGTCACTGAAAACACCAATTAGAGCACAGCAAAAGTTTTGGAGCGTTGACACAATAATCCACACTTTCTTGATTAACAATCTTTTTAATACCAGCACAATCACATGTGCATTTAGAAAAGGTTTTTAAAACAAACCAACATGTTTGTTGTATACAAATTTTTGGGGTCACATTAGAAAAAGTAGAAATGTCCATTTAAGATAAAACAGGCATGTTTAAAACAAACAAGAAAGACACAAATCTTGAACGAACTTACAAAGTTCACATTTGGTAGAACTTGAAGGCAATTTTAGACATGAGTATTTACAAACTGTTTGATATTGTGTTCAGAAAGGGTGAAGTCACCCCTAGAAAAGCCAAATTTTGAAGATGCACACCAATTGCCGAATGTCAACATGTGCTAGCTGCCATCATGGGGGATCAAGGGACGTGTTTTTTGGGTGCGACCCCTTCCTCACAGCTACTTTATTATTGAGGAAGGGGTTGCACCCCCAAAACGCGTCCATTGATCTCCCGTGATGGCAGATAGCACATGTTGACACACTGTGTGCATCTTCAAAATTTGGCTTTTCGCAAATATGTAAAAAAATGGTAAAAATTTTTAGGTAACAAAAAGCGCAAACAAATAGGGATTTTGAGGGGTTTTAAACTCTCCCTAAAACATCAATGATGTTCTTCATTTTTTTTTTTGAACATTGATGCTTTTCTGGATGTTTTCCAAGTCCCTATTACAACCCATGATCTCCCCGATCAGGATCACTGAGCACTTTCCGAGGTGAAATGCCCTGGATCCACAACATCACGATCACCTAAAAAGATAGAAACAAAAACACACCATGTTTTATAAATATGCCGACATCCATCCCTTACTTGAGCCTGTCGTCGCAGACACTCACCTGTTGTGGTGCCAATTTCCACCACGTCTTCCTCCTCCTGCTCTGCTTTGCTTGGGTGGATTTCCCCTTCTTCCAGAGGCGGCGGGTCTGTGGTCTCCTCGGATGAGGTGTGTCCTCCGAGTCTTTTATCCTCTATGTAAAAAAATAAGTATACTTAGCACACAGATATTTCATGGCAGAAATAGGAATATGAAACATTGCTTGGAAGTGGGGTACAATTGTCTATTTTGGCACAGTTCCAAGATGTAGAATTTTTAGTGTCCTTTGTCAAGCTTCAATACTTTACCTGTTTTGTACAAGCTTCACAGATGGAGACACCCCTATAGTATACACTGGAGCACCTGTGTGGGCCCCTTAATAAAAAGGATGTTCTTGTGTCCCACACTAGAGCTCCAGCGTCCAGATGTGTAAACAGCTACTGAGTGTCCTCTCCTTACATAGAATCTAGTTTGCATTTCATTCTAGTTACAAACCCATCTACACAACCAAATTATTTGCAGACAAGTAGGCCCTAAAAAATGTGGGCAAATGCATATGGCCAAAACAATGGTGTTTTCTAGGCCGAACGAACAATGTTTTATATGAACGAATAATGTGCCCATGAACATGAAAGTTGCCATTTTAAACTGGATAACAGTTAAGAAAAGCACATGGAGCAACACAAATGTAATAAACATAAAGAATAGGAACACAGAACAACTACTTACTTTTTTGCAGCACTCTACAGATCTTCCTGTACTGCTCGTGCTCTCTTAATTTGAGGTCCAACCACCGCTTCCTGAGCTGATCTTTCGATCGTCGTACCCCGAAATTCCAGTGCAGACTCTTGACTACTTTTGTCATGATCTTGGCCTTTCTGACATTGGGGTTGGGGTAAGGTCCATACTTCCCGTCATAGTCGGCCCTCTTCAGGATGTCGGCCATTTCCACCATCTCCACAAAGGACATATTTGAGGCCTTAAATCGTCTCCTTCTGGATCGGGATGTTTCTGCCTCCGGGCTTTACTCCTCCTCCTCCTCATTGGTGTAATTATCAGACACCTGCTCTGACTCCGCCATGTGCTCTTCCCCCACTGCGCCGAACGAGAAGGGGCAGGGAATAGACTAGAAATAATATCAGGGGCAGGCAGAGTCTCACGCATGCGCAGTGTCTATAAAGCGTAACACGTGTGCGTAGTACGTACTATCTGTGAGCAGAGGAAGGAGTAACGGAGGCACAGATCATGATTGCAAAGGTAAGATTTAACATTGAGCCTATTCTAGATTGAGGCCTGTATTTGCACACATTTAGAAGACTTTAGGCTGACATTAGGGTTTGTCTTGTGTTGTGTCTTGCAGTGAAAATGGATATCTTGAAAGATAAGGACTTTCAGGCCACCAATTTTGCTGTAAAATAATTGATGTGTGCCCTGGGGGTCCAAGGCTTTGCCAATTTATGATGTTTATCCAGCGTTGCCTCCCTCTTTGTTTGGTTCTGAGCCCTTAATAAAGGAATATTTGGTTCAATTATACTCGCCTATGTGTGTTTTCCTTCAAAAAGGACAGTTTGTTTGTAAGGAGGCAGGTACATTTCAAAAATACAATGTGAAATTAACAAGGGACACCAACACCAAGCAACCTCCTTGAGATTAAATAATACAAGATAATAATGGTGTTGTGGTAATTTGACACACAAAACACACACAAAAATATTATGGAGTAAAACCAATTAAAAAAAAAACAAAACATCAGCCTTGAAAAAAATACAAAACAAAAAAAAACAACAAAAAACAAATTTGGTCAGATGTGACAAATCAAAATATATTGAGGGAATCCCGATAAATAATAAAGAAAGAAGTTTGTAAGAAGTCTGTGTGAATATGAGCAGCAAAAACTACTTCATTCTTCTCACATTATAAAGAAGAAGAGAGTGTGCTGTATTAAACCATTTTTTACATTGCAGCGTGACGAAAGTGCTCTATCCATTGCGAACGCTAATTTTACCAGACCGAGTTGTTCCGTCTCGGAATTTCTTCTGAGCATGCGTGGCACTTTGTGCGTCGGAATTGTCCACACACGGTCGGAATTGACGCAATCAGATTTTGTTGTCGGAAAATTTTATAGCCTGCTCTCAAACTTTGTCACTTCACTATGCTCTGAAGAAGCTTGATGTCAAGCGAAACATGTAAGCATTAGACTATCACGGTGTCCATGGTGAAGACACGGTGATCCCCACCATCTACTGTGATTCCCCCTCCAGCACATCCCGAGCCGCTACATCGCTTTAATTGCTGGCGTTACTTACATCTATGGTGCTGCTTTGGTCCGCGACTCTGGATATATCTCTGCAATCTTTGAAGCCTCAGGACTTGGGACTATTAACTTCTCCAACCACATAAGCGTGGAAATATTCCCACTGGATATTTTATACCTGGCTTCCAATGCAGTTGGCATGATGAGAGGTTATTGAAACCGAGACAAGACCTTTGAGGGTATGACTACCCGCACACAAGAAGCCAAACAGTGAGCTGTATCTTACTCCTACTATCCATAAGGAAGCATTATTAATTTATCTCGTTTTTTGCTTGTGCCTAAAGCCGTCTCTCACTATACTTGCTCTTTGTCTCCAACCTCGAATCACAGTGTATTTGTGATTGCCATTCTAACGGACCCTAATATACAGCATCCATAGTTTGCAAAACTCGAGGAGATCTCTGCACATGATTAACAGTTTGTTCACATCTTTATGGGACTACCCTTTTGAACATTTCATGAAAGCAGCATTTCGCTGTACCCCTTGGGAAAATTACTATATATATTTTCTATAAGGAAAGATATCTTTCTACTTTCTATCCATATAAATCAAATGTTCTTAGGATCCCATTCCCATTCCCAGATCCGTTTCTACGATCGGTGTGTGTCTGCATGTGTGTGAGATTGATATGGAGTGTGTGATCTGGTTTCCGATGGAAAATGTCCGATGGAGCCCACACACAGTCAGACTTTCCAACAACACGCTCCAATCGCACATTTTCCGTCAGAAAATCCGTCCGTGTGTACGGGGCATAACAGGAGAGAATTTCCCTTCCTAGGGGTAGATTTCCTCTCACTTCCTGTTGACTCCCTCCATTTGTAAGTAGGAGTCATTTGTAAGTCGGATGTTTGAAAATTAGGGACCACCTATATATACTATACGGCCTGCCCTATACATTCTCTGCGGAAAATTGGGCCTTAGGTGTTGGTGGTACCAGAACACTGTAAGCCCTCACAGTTACTCTAGGTGGGCGCTGGAACGGGCCCTGCTGTGAAATATTATATCAAGAATTGTAATTACATGCCCCTGTTAAACAGGGGCAGAAAAATTGGGCCTTAGGCGGTGGTGGTGGTGGTGGCACAACACTGTAAAACCTCACAGATACTTTTGTTGAGTGCAGGAACAGGCCCTGCTGTGAAATATTAGATCAAAAATTGTAATTATGGGCCCCTGTTAAACAGGGGCAGAAAAATTGGGCCTTAGGCGGTGGTGGTGGTGGCACAACACTGTAAAGCCTCACAAATACTTTTGTTGAGCACAGGAACAGGTCCTGCTGTGACATATTAGATCAAAAATTGTAATTATGTGCCCCTGTTAAATAGGGGCAGAAAAATAGGGCCTTAGGCAGTGGTGGTGGTGGCACAACACTGCAGCCCCTCACAGATACTCTTGTTGAGCACAGGAATGAGCCCCGCTGTTAAATATTTGGTCAAAAATTGTAATTACACACCCCTGTTAAACAGGGGCAGAAAATTGGGCCTTAGGCAGTGGTGGTGGTACCTCAACACTACAACCCCTCACAGATACTCTTGTTGAGCGCAGGAACAAGCCCTGCTGTTAAATATTTGATCAAAAATTGTAATTACGCAAATTGTGCCTTAGGTAGTGGTGGTGGTGTCCTGAACCGAAAATATTCTTAGAAGCTATCATCATGAAAATTGAGGAGGAATAGGATAATAACTCAACATAATAGGATAGTCACTCAGCATATGCAGTCTTCAAGGGATCCCACATCCATAGAAAAATCAATCAGTTACATCAGCATCAGGTGCTTGGTATCTGGTGGTGATCCAAGACTGATTCATTTTTATGAATGTGAGCTGATCAACAGAGTCTGTGGAAAGGTGCACTCTGTGATCAGTTACAAAGCCTCCAGCAGCAGTGAATGTGCGTTCAGAAAGAACACTGTATGCAGGACAGGCCAGTAGCTCAATTGCATATTGAGCAAGCTCTGGCCAGTGGTCCATCCTCAAGACCCAGTAACCCAGTGGATGTTCTAGTGGAAAGGTCTCCAAGTCTGATCTTGCCCCTAGTTATTCCTGCACCATTGAATTCAGAGGCTGGCGATGGTTGCTGGAACTAATCAGACCTGGGCGTTGAGGACTGAAGAATTGCCTGAAGGCATCGGTCAGCTGGCCACCTTCTCCACCACTCTTTCTGTGACTGAACGAAGCCTCAGCAACACGTTGTCCAGCACCAGGAAATTGTAACCTCCCAGGCTCTGGAAAAGCATTGCACAAACCTTTCTACAAGGCCTCCCGAAGATGTTTCATCCCCTGCTCCCTCTGCGATGGCTGGATAAGTTCTGCAACCTTACCTTTGTAATGTGGATCAAGAAGGGTTTCCAGCCAGTAATGATAACTTACCTTGATACCACGAATCCTAGGGTCCTTTCGCAGGCTTTGTAGGATAAGGGAGGCCATGCAGCGTAGGTTTGCAGAGGCATTCAATCCTGAGTCCTGAGTCACATGATCCTCAACCACCTCCTCCCAGCCATGTACAACTCCATGGGTTTCTGGGCCCTTAAAACGATCCCTTGAAGACTTCTGCTGATGCTGTGTGTTATCCTCCACCTCCATGCTGACACAATCCTCCTCCTCCTCCTCTTCTTCTTCCTGTGTGATCGGGGGCAGGAATACTAGTATCTGGATAAAGGGGGCCTTGAGAGGTAAGGAAGTCCTCCTCTTCCTCCTGCTGTTCTGCCTCAAGTGCCCTGTCCATTATTCCACAAGGCGTGTGCTCCAACAGGAAGACACGAGAGACAGTATCACTGATGCATGCACTGTCTCTGCTCACCATCCTTGTGGCCTCCTCAAATGGTGACAGAACAGTGCATTCATCCTTGATCAGTGGCCACTGGTGTGGTGATAAAAAGCCAATCTCCCCTGACACTGTCCTGGTGCCATACTCACACAGGCACTCATTGACCGCCCTCTGCTGCATGTGCAGCCGCTGCAGCATTGCCAACGTTGAGTTCCACCTGATGGACATGTCACAAATGAGGCGGTTCTTGAACAGGTTGCATTCTCTTTGAATATCAGCCAGCCGAGCACTGGCATTATATGACCGGCGGAAATGACCACAGACTAACCTGGCCTGCCTCGGGAGATCCCGTAAGCCTGGGTACCTGCTCAAGAACTGCTTCACCACCAAATTCAGGACGTGAGCCAAACAGGGAACATGGATCAAGTGTCCCTGTCAGAGGGTGGAGAGGAGGTTGGTGCCATTGTCACATACAACCATTCCTGGCTGAAGCTGGCGTGGCGTCAACCACCTCTGAGCCTGCCCCTGTAGAGCTGACAGAATCTCTGCCCCAGTGTGGCTCCTGTCCCCTAAGCAGACCAACTCAAGCACCGCATGACATCTTTTTTCCTTAGTGTTTGCGTAGCCCCTTGAACACCTAGGGATCACTGCTGGTTCAGAGGAGAAATCTGCAGAGGAAGAGGCATAGAGGAAGAAGAAGAGGAGGGGGTGGAGAAGAGAGCTGTGGCAGAATCACCACTAGCATTTTGGAGGTGTGGTGGTGGAACAAGCTCCAACAATACTGAACCCTGTCCTGCATCCTTCCCAGCTGCCAGCATAGTTACCCAGTGCGCCGTGAAAGAAAGGTAATGTCCCTGTCTATGCCTGTTGAACCATGAGTCAGCAGTAATATGCACCTTACTGCTGACCACCCTGTCCAATGAGGCCAAGACATTGCCTTCCACATGCTGGTAGAGAGCCGGAATGGCCTTCTGTGAAAAGAAATGGCATTTGGGAACCTGCCACTGAGGTACCGCACATTCCACAAATTCACGAAAGGGGGCAGAGTCTACCAGCTGAAAAGGCAGCAGTTGCAGTGCTAGCAATTTGGCCAAGCTAGCATTCAGACGCTGAGCATGTGGATGGCTGGGACCGAATAGGGAAATTTGCCTGCTAAAATCAGATGGAGGTGTACTGATAGCAGATTGGCTGAAAGTACTTGGGGCACCTATTGCTTTATCTATATTCCTCTCAGTGCAGGTTTCTGAGAGGATTGGAGGTTTAGTGGGGTTGGAGAACCCAGCTGATAAGGAGCAAGGAGAGGTCCGTCTTGTTCTTTTTTTTTTATTCTTTATTTATTTATATCATCCAAAATACACACAACAGTTGGTTATTCTACACATAAAATTAAATCTAGTGCTCACAAATCAGACCTATACAGACCAGATATATATCTCTTTAGTTACAGTTAATGTAAATATATGAATAGTAAATATATGAACAGTCATATCTAAACGTCCACTTGTCATAAGATCTACCAGGTCTTAAATTATTAAATAAACACACAAAACAAATCAGAACAAAAGAAAAGAAAAAGGAAAATAAAAAAAAGGAACTAGAACAAGTGTAGCTGCCCTCAGGGGAGGTAGAGGTACTTGATAGCATTCCCACATTACATTTCAGTCACCTTAAGATACGAAAAGGGCCTTTCCCTCCTCTGAAAGTTTGAATATATTCCACTGGGCCCAAGTTTTCAGATATATCTTGTGCCGATTTTGAGCTGAGAGTATCAAGTCTTCTATCCTATTTACCTCTTCCACTCTTATAAGCCAGGGTGAAATAGAGGGGGGTCTTGGATCTCTCCACTTCCGTGAAATACATGATCTAGCAGCGCTAAAGAGATGACGCAAAATTAATTTATTATGTCTTTTCTGGTATATGCGAAACGTGTAATAAAATTAGGGCCGGATCTTCAGGGAGGGTACAGTCAGTAAATTTCTGAGTATTCCTATTTCAGGCATGACCAGAAGATATGGAATTTCGCCCCCCCCTGTCTTCCAGACATCTCCAACATTTGTCCGAAATTGAGGGAGAGTATTTATGGAGTATTGAGGGTGTATAGTACCATTTTGTTAAGATTTTAAAATTGGTTTCCTGGGCCCGTGTGCATATAGATGATTTTAGAGACAGATTTATAGTTCTTTTCTGTTGTACTGGGGAGAAAGTCCTATCCAATATCATTTCCCACTTCCTTATAAAGAGGGGATATACCCCTCAGGGGGGGCAAACAATAGTGCATACATTTGTGAGAGTGTATGAAATATTGGGCCTTTCTCTCCACATAGTTTTTCTAGCCGAGTCAACGGTCGTTGAAATCTGTCCGGGGGGCGGGGGGGTATTAAAAAAAATGTCAAAGTTGTGCACCGCTCCAAAAGTCAAGACCGAATCGTTCCTTTGATGAGGTCAGCATTGTTAATGAAGGCCAAGTCGTAGTTTGTACAAAATGCGAGGCCTGGTAGCATTGTGATTCTAACAGTGTTCTAAATGGGCCCTCTTGTAATCCCGAGGGAAAACTGGGATTCCCCAAAATAGGGTACGGGGGGAATATACAGGTGATAGCAATGTAGTGGAACATATTCGAGAGCAAATGCGCAAGGTAGGGCCCACAATTGGGTGCTTCCTGAGGGCCAGACTAAGATCTGCATAGCACCAAATTGCCCGTCGCAGTGGGACCATACTTTGGGATTGCTCAATCCTTGGCCACAGTTTGAGATCTACGTGTCTACACCAGTCTATTAATCTCCCCATATGGGCTGCCTGGTAATATTTCTGCATATCGGGTACCGCCATCCCCCCATACTGCTTAGGCATAGTCATAAGTCGGCGTTGTAATCTAGGTCTTTTATTGGCCCAATTAAAGTTGGTTATTAACGCATTGATCTGTTTAAAAAATTCTGGGGGGAAATGAATTGGTATTGTTTGAAAGAGATACACAATTTGAGGCAGGATTGACATTTTAATTATATTGCACCTACTGAACCAGCAAAAAATGCCCTGATGCCATTTAGAGAGTAAGGTTCGTACCCTACTGAGTAAGGGTGGAAAATTCAATGCGTATACTTGATTTAACTTAGGTGGGATAAATGTGCCCACGTATTTAAGGGCTGCTGCAGTCCATCTAAAATTAAAATTAGCTTTTAGGATTTTGATTTGAAATGAAGGCATAGATACCCCCATTGACTTTGATTTTGACATATTAATTTTTAAGTTAGAGAGCGTTCCATATTGATCGAGTTCTCTTAAAAGGTTCAGTAGGGATATATTTGGTTTAGTATGTGAAAATAAAAGGTCGTCCGTATAAGCGGATACCTTATAATGTAAGTCCCCAGTTTGTATCCCCATAATAATACCTTACAGAGAAATGGCTCTAGGGAAAGCGCAAACAAAAGAGGTGATAGGGGACACCCTTGTCGTGTTCCATTTGAAATTGAAACAGGTTCCGATAGGGATCCATTTATTTTAATTTGTGCTGTTGGTTTTGAGTACACACTCGAAATCCATACAATTATCCTCTCCCCTAGCCCCACATATCGTAAGACCGAGAACATAAAAGGCCAGTTAACCCAGTCGAACGCCTTTTCGTCGTCTGTTCCCAAAAATACAGATGGGGTATTAGAAGTGTCAGCTAGATGGATAAGGTTCAAGACCTTAATGGTATTGTCTCAGGCCTCACGGGTTGGTATAAAACCAACCTGATTGGATGGATTAAGTCTGTCAGATTTGGTTGAATACATGTGGCTATAATTTTTGTAAATAACTTCAAGTCCACATTTAGTAAAGAAATAGGACGGAAACTACCACATACTGACGGATCCTTACCCTCCTTAGGTATGACAGTAATATGTGCTTTCAAGGTTTCATTGGGGAGTACTATCTCATATCCTAAAGTATTGAATGTTTGTACCATCTGCTTGCCAAGCTGGGGCAGGAATAACTGATAATATCTATAGGTAAATCCATCCAGGCACAGCGATTTACTGGGTTTGGATGTATTAATCACCTTTTGCAATTCCTCTAGAGTAATAGGGGCCTCCAATTCCTCTCTGATCTGTTCTGATAGCTGGGGGATACCTGAAGATGAAATGTATTCCTCAATGTTCTGTTGTAGTTGCCATGGGTAAATTATATAAAGATTGATAAAACCTCCGAAAGGTAGATGCTATCTGAATAGGGGCATGTACCTTTCTATTCTCTGAGTTCACTATAAAATGTATGTAGGCTTGTGCACGCTGTTCTTGTAGGGCTCTTGCTAATAGACAGCCACACTTATCCCCTGATTCATAGTAGTATTTCCGGCGGTACTGCACTGCTGCCTTGGCTCTAAAGTGGAGTAAGGAAGTCACTTGCCTACAGAAATATCCCAGTTCAATCTCTGCGGCTATCTCAGTTTTCTGTTTATGTTGAATCTCTAGGGTCTGTATCTCCATCAATATTTTAGTCAGTTCAGCTTCTCTGGCCTTTTTTAATTTTAGAACCATGTTTAATAAGAATCCCCCATATTACTGTTTTATGTGCTTCCCTGATTATCCCTGCTTCGATTTCTGGTGTAGTATTATATTTAAAATAATACTGCAGTTCTTTAGTTACATCTTTGATTACCGACTTATCCTCTAATAGGCTCTCATTGAGTCACCACTGTCTACTGTTAGGGCTTGGATGTTCAGTTATATTCCATGTCAATGTAACTGGGGCATGGTCTGACCATGTAATGTTCCTTATGTCCACTGCTTTACCTGTCGGTACTATTCGGTGGGGAATGATAAATAGGTCAATTCGGGAGTACACCTTGTGTGGAGAGGAGTAAAAGGTATGGTCCCGATTGTCAGGGTGAAACAATCTCCAAGCATCAATAAGTTGGTGTTTATGTAGTGCCTGTAGTACTTGTTTGCAGCAGCCCCTAGTAATCAAAGTATTACCCCCCCGATGTATCTACCTTAGGTTCTAGGGCAAGATTAAAATCTCCGCCCAACAGTAGCTTGCCTTCGGCAAATTTCATGAGCCTTTTGATAGCAGAGCAGATAAATTGGTCTTGATTGTAATTTGGTGCATAGACTGTGGCAAATGTTACTTTAGTGCCACCAATCATACCCTTGAAAAACAAAAATCTACCCACTCTATCTGCTCTTATATCTTGTAGGCTCCATGGGACTTGCCTGGATATCAAAATAGATACCCGTCTGGTCTTGGATGTCCTATTTGAAGCATGGTTTATTGATGGATAAAGTCTATTCTTTAGGGTTGGTACCTTCCCTTCTTTGAAATGAGTTTCCTGAATATATGCCATGTCAGAGTGTGACCGTTTTAAATCCTGGAGGAGCATTCTGTGCTTCTCAGGTACATTAAGCCCTTTAACGTTTAAAGATGTGATTTTTCAGTACCTCCATCTTCCCTATAGGTGGTAGTAAAGAAAAAAAAAGACAAAGAAAGGAGACAAAAGAAGAAAAAAATATACTGTATATAAAGCAGAAGGGTTCTATTAACCCTGATATAGCAGCAAGGGGTTTACTAACCTCTCGCCCTTCCCTCTTACAGATAAAGAGGGATCCAAAAAAGCAAAAATATGGGCACTCACATACATATTACCACTTAAGTGAGCACAGGCCTAAATGGGGACGTGGTCAAGAATAGGCGGGGTAGGGACCACTCCCCTCTCTCCACTGACCCTAAAGTCATATTTATTAACACCGACCTGTATATCCAATATATACAACAAACCAATAATAACTATAAATTATACCAACTCTGAGTATCATATATAAAATGAGGAGCCAGACAAAAAAAAAGAAAAAGAGGGGAGGAAATGAAGAAGGGAAAAGTGGGGGGCATAGGTTTCACACGTCTAACCAGGGTACATAGACCTCTATAGGCATGCTCCAGGTAGGTACTAACCGTGCAGCGCCAGCTACTCCAAGTACAGGGCCAGCTCAAAGCATCAATGTGTAGTGAAAAACACTAAAACCCCCCAAAAAAAGAAAAACCAAATCCAAAGACCCCCATGTCCCGTCTAAATAAACCTTAATATATAACCCCAAACTAGTGAAATAGAGAATACCTCCCAATATCGGAACATCTTCCTATATCTGAATGGTATATAGAAGTGCCATATTATTATGGTACTAGTACTACTAGTACCAATGATTAAAATATATTATATATAGTGGTCTTCATAGGTTACATAGACTTCTATAGACATGCTCCGGGTAGGTACTAACCGTGCAGCGCCAGCCACTCCCAGTACAGGGCCAGCTCAAAGCATCAATGTGTAGTGAAAAACACTAAAACACTAAAACCCCCCCAAAAAAAAGGAAAACCAAATCCAAGACCCCCATGTCCCCTCTAAATAAACCTTAATATATAACTCCAAACTAGTGAAATAGAGAATACCTCCCAATATAGGAACATCTTCCTATATCCGAATGGTACATAGAAGTGCCATATTATTATGGTACTAGTATCAGTGATTAAAGTATATTGTATATATAGTGGTTTGCTTATTACAGCTTGATTGCAAATTAGTTTAGTGAAATGTATAAAATTGTGAAAAATTGTGAAAAATGTAAAGTTAATATTTAAAAAATATTCTAATATTACACTAATATCATGCTCTGAGTCTGTCCCTTCCCGGTCGATCTCTGCTCTGTTCTGGTCCCTCCCCTCCAGCAGCTCCTCATAAATTACTATACCTCTCGTCTGCCCCTCCTATCTTTCCAATCTATAGACATATAAACAAACGATACTACTTCCACCTTTTCCTCCCCCCCTTATGGCATAAAAAAAAAATAATTATAATAATAAGTAAATATGGGGATGTAGACTTTCAGTTTAGGGTCTAACTGACTATAATACAAAACCATACTCCTAACTACTCCATGAAAAAGAAAAAAAAATACAATATCACTTTAACTTAAAAAAAAAAGAGCCCCGTGGGAAAAATATAATACAAACACTGATTCAGGTTAGCTATCTCCCAAAAAAAGAAAAAAAAGGGGGGGGGGTTAAAAAAAAAAAAAAAAGAAAGGGGGCGGAAAGAAAAAGTATGAGTCTCTCCCGTCTATTATCTTTGAAATCTGTTCCCCTCTTCTAGTCAAAGTATGACTCTGGTCCTGTGATCTCAGTCTCATTGTACCATCACGGGATTGTAATCTCCCTTGTTGGATCGGGGGATCCAGTCGCTGTATGCGAGAGAGAGGTTGCAACCAATCTGGCACTACTATAGGCGGGATATCTAGAAATGTGAATAGCTCCAGGAGATCTGTAGGTCGATATAATTGTAAATACAGATGTTCCCTTCCGAATAGTTAGTGCAAGCGGAAATCTCCATCGATATGTGTGGCCCATCTGTATCAGTTGATTCAGTAATGGTCGTAGCATCGCTCGAAGCTGCAAATCTGGCAGAATTTTAATGTTTTCTCCCTCAAAGATAATTGTTCCTATTGTCCAGGCCTTGCGCACAATGTCCTCCTTATAAGTGTACCTGTATAGACGGCATATAATATTACGGGGCCTATTCAAGTCTATTGATCTAGGGCCACTTACCCTATGCACCCGATCTACTTCTGTTGACTCCGGTGCCTCCGTCTCCAAGACTTGATGAAATATAGCGGTCACTATGGTCCTTAAATCCTCCGGTCCATTAACCTCCGGGAGGCCACTGATCCGCACATTCTGTCAGCGACTTCGATCCTTCAGGTCTTCGATCTGTAACTGTAAATCTAGCGACCTTTCCCTCTGGCATGTCTGCTCCTGCTCCAACCCCGTTAGCCTCTCCTCTACTGACAGTCTCATAGCCTCCCCTCTGCCACTTGCTCTAAAAGCTGCTGGACATCGGAGTGGACCCCCTGCAGGTCTTGTTGGTGTGTCTCAGTCACCCACAGAATCAGCGCCTCGATGTCCACCCTCGTGGGGAGAGCACGGAGGAGTTCCTTAATCTCCATATCCTCTTGGTGAGAGGTGAGTCTTTCCAACTGTGAGTCCGTAGCTGGTACTTGGGATATCAGGGCTGTAGTATGTCCGGAGCACTGATCTGGGGTATCCGGAGGGGCCGGGGTCACAGTCAGCTCCATCTCAGGCTTAGGCTCTATGTTACCGCCCTCTGTTTCCGTCTTTTTCTCCGTCACTCTCGTCCTTGCGCTATGGGTCTGGACTCCGGGGAAGTATTGCTTAATGTCTGACCGTACTGAGGTTAAAGTGGGTGTCTGGTCTCTCTTGCTCCTTCTCTTAGCCGTTTTTAGACGCGTCGATAGGTCCCAGTATGCATCGGAATGAGAGTAGAGCTCAGGGAGAGCGGGACCTCACACCGCCATGTCTAGGCCACGCCCCCTCCCTGCCTTGTTCTTTGATGTGGGTCTTTTAAGTGCTGTGGCCAAAGGACTGCATGGGAGGTCGTCATATGTCTGGTCAAGCATGTTGTGCACAAGCGGCTGCTGTTTTGGTCACGCTTGATACGCTTCAGACAAATGTTGCAAACAGCAATGGTGTGATCTGCTGCACACGTGTCAAAAAAGGGCCACACTAAAGAACTTTTCAAAATATGTGGGGAGTCAGCAGCGCCCTGCACCTGCTTAGCTCTGTGGTGTGATGCAATAGGGTGGCTCCCCTTAAGCTGCCCCCTGGAGGGCATCCTACCTCATTGGAGATGTGCCTCCACCTCCTCCTCCTCTCTTCTATCAGGCACTGAAGTTGAGTCAGTGACCTCATCATCCCCTCCTTCCTCATCACTGGAGCAAACTTGGCAGTATGCTGCAGCTGTGGAACATGACTGCCAGTTTCCTTGACCTTCTTGGGCACCCCCTCTCTCTAGGCTGACGTTACTACCTTCCTCAACCTGGGTACCATCATTAGAGCCTTCAAATCGCTGGGCATTCTCCTGCAGCATGTACCCGACACTGTGGTTGAATAGTTCGGGGGACTCCTCCGTGCATGATGGTGGGGCTAGGGAAGGAGTGACTGTTGACATGGAGCAGATGGAATGGCCGCTTTGGCAGATGCATTGGCAGGCCAACTACTTTGAGCCTGGGTGACAGAGAATGAGGAGGATGAGGACGGCTTTGTTATCCATTCCACCAACTCTTCTGCATATATATATATATATATATATATATATATATATATTAAATACACTGCAGCTAACTGAATCACCTGCCTGCCAGAAGTATATTAGAAACAGTACACCAGGAACGGCCTGCAGTGAGATCTAGCTAAACTGGATACAGTGGATATATATATATATATATATATATATATATATATATATAGATATATATATATATATATATATATATATATATATATATATATATATACAAGACTATCTGTATATATATATGTATATATATATATTAAATACACCTGCCTGCCTGCTTAATCTAAATGAAACTTTCTCTCCGTCCACGCCAACAATACACTACACGAGGTTAACGTGCAGGTGGCCTTATATAGTGTGGGGCGTGGACTTAGTCCCCCTGAGCCATGATTGGCCAATTATGGCTCTCTTAGTTGAGAGTGCTGTGATTGGCCAAAGCATGCAGGTCATAGTGCATGCTCCGGCCAATCATCATACAGCAAAGCACGGCGCTCCCGCAGTGCATTATGGGCTGTTACACGCCGCTCGAATTTGGCGTGAACAGCCCATAATGTTCAGTTTTCAATGAACGGGCAAACAGCCAATGTTCTAGTTGAACTCATGTTCGACCTGAACAGAAAGCTCATCCCTACTAATAACCAGAGGTCCCAGCAAATGAAAGCAACCCTATCCCAAATTACCCAATAAGAGAATCAAAATAAACAGACTCCCTCCCACAAATTAGCTAATGAACTCCTTGTTCAGAGACAAAAACTCTGCTCACTCCTACTTTACAAATTTGGAAACAACCCTTAATTAGCTAGAGCCAATTCCTATGCTCTGGGAAACAAAGCTGGAGCTCTCCTAGCTCGACAACTTAAAGCAACATGATCTAAGTGCAAAATGATATCCCTCTATCATCCTACCTCCAAACGACTCCTAACAAATCCACAGGATATAGCGGACACATTTAGCGATTACTATTCTTCCCTCTATAACCTGGCTAATGACCTAACAGTATCTCAACCTACAGACCCAATCATCCAAAAATTTCTAGCTTCGGTTGACCTTCCATCCATCACCCTGCACAGCTAGGCCTACTATCTCAACCCTGTACAAAAGCGGAAATTCTACAAGCTATTAATGCCCTAACCCTGCATAAATCTCTTGGCAAAGATGGCTACACTAATATATTTTATAAACAATTTGCTGACCTTATCTCTCCCCATCTCACTACTCTCTTCAACTCTGCTGCTACCTCTGGTTTCCTACCACTTGCTATGTTACGATCACTTATTGCAACCATACCCAAACCAGGAAAAGTTCCTACCTCCATGACTAACTATAGAACTATAAAACTTCTTAATACAGACGTAAAAATATTTGCTAAAGTCATTTCAGCTAGACTTATGAAATGTCTCCCCTCCTTAGTGCATCCAGACCAAGTTGGCTTCATACCTGACAGACAGGATCCGGATGCAACAAGGAGAGTTTTAAATTTGATTCACCAGGTGGTCCAAGCGCGAGCGCCTTCTCTGCTCCTGTCCCTGGATACAGAGAAGACATTCAACAGAGTACACTGGGGATTCCTGAAGGCAGTGCTCACCAAATGTGGTTTCACTGGTTGGTTCCAATCAGCTATACTCTTATTATACTCCAATCCCTCAGCTAGAGTGCTGTCTGATGGAACCTTGTGAAAACCTTTTGGAATCACCAATGGCACTCGTCAGCGGTGTCCTTTATTCCCTCATATTTTTGCACTTTTAATGGAACCCCTTGCAGCTAAAATTAGGGCGGATGAGCGCATATCCAGAATTAAAAGTAATGGATCAAACCATAGCATAAGTCTCTGCAGTTGATGTAATACTCCTTATCACCAACCCAATTTAATCTATACCGGCAATACAGGACATTCTTAACCAATTTATTATGGTCTCCTTCTATAACCTCCCACTAAATCTCACAAATAGTCAAGAATCTTTTTTGAAAGAAAACCTCCCCTTTACCTGGTCCAGTCAATCTATCCCATATCTAGGGATACATTTGGCTCCGTCACTACGCCACTTGTATGATCTTAACTACCGTGCCTTCCAGAAATAACTTCTCCAACAACTAAGTCAAATGCAAGTAGCCAGACTATCAACACTAGGAAAGATAGCTTATCCTATTATCCTACCTAAACCCCTTTATCTATTCCATTCAATAACAATCCCTATGTCCCACTCTTTCTTCACTTCCTTACAAAAACAGATCTTGAGATACATCTGGGGAGCAAAAACACCCAGATGTGCCAGTTAGATCATGGTTAGACACCACAACCAAGGCAGATTGAGCTTACCTCACATACGCACCTACTATTATGCCTCCATATCAGACCAGCTCTACTACTGATTGCACCCAACCCCAAATAAGTCTTGGTCAATCATGGGATCCTCATTCCTTCCAATCCCAAAATCTACTAGACAACCTCCTGCTTACCTCTGTGAGGTAAGCTTCCCCATCAGCCACGGCATCATTACTTGCCTGGAAAAAATTCACTCACCACATGTTCATGAGTCACCCATCACATACCAAACTGATTCCTCTCAAACCACTAACAGCACAGCTGCCACATCTAAAAAAATACAACATTGGCATTCACACGGGATCAGAACTCTATTAGACCTCCATACTTACTGCTCTCTGAAAACCTTTAGCGACCTCCAACATGAATACCATCTCCCAAACAATGACGCCTATACGTACATGAGAATTTCCCATTTTCTCCGAGTATCTAAAATCCCTTCTATGGTCAAAATTCCTGAACCACTACATCAATTCTAGACAAAGTACCCCAAACATGGCATCTCCACAATATATAGGGCTCTCAAGGACAACCGACCCTATTCTCAAATTCCTACCCTCTCGAAATGGGCTGAGGAATTAAATGCTAATGTTACCCCAGACATGTGGAAGCATGCTTTCAGACTCGCCTATATGGCCTCACATTGTTCCAATCATTGGGAATCCTATCAGAAAACCCTACACAGATGGTACCTACCGTCTTTCAAAAATCTACATGGGACACTGCGACCTGTTGGAGATCCTGTGGAAGTATTGGCATTGTTCCACATACCCTGTGGTATTGCAGATCTATAAGTTCCTACTGGAGACAAATATTTTTATTGATTTCTTCAATATCACATACTCCCTCAACCCCCAATCCCTTGCTAGCACTACTACATCTCGGCATAGAGAAATTTCCTCCTAACTCTAGAGTAGTAATAATACACGTATTGCTTGCAGCAAAACTAAATATCACAAGGCTTTGGAAAGCATCTGAGCCTCCTAACATTTTCACTGCAATCGCAGACCTAAACCTCCAGTGTAAGATGGAAAGAATAGTTGCTAGAAATAATTTACGTATGGCAAAGTTTCTTTCAAAATGGTCACCCTGGCTAACACATCCAAAATGCACTGTGACTTCATGATCTATCCCCCCTCTCTTATCCAATGAACTGATGATCCAACTTGTTCCTTTGGTTGTTCAATATAAATGCTCATACTGCTGGTACCTCTTTTCTTTTCCCTTCTATACCCCAACCCGGTCTATCCCTACCCTATCTCCCTCCTTCCATTAACCCATCCCCTCCTCTCCCCCCTCCGTCTGGAGTGAACACTATTAGAACTTAAAGCTTATTTTTGTTATGCTTGCTCATGTTTAACCAATTTAATGACTGACCTGTATTGTCTTACTCCCTGTTCATTGAACTCCGGTCAGAACAACTGACTTGATTGAAATTTGTACACCATATTTCTCTTATGTAAAATTCAATAAAGAAATATCTGATCTAAAAAAGCCAGACCAGTTCTGGAAAGCATTCTTTGGATGGATGAAACCAAGATTAATCTGTATCAGAATGATGGGGAAAAAAAGTGTAGAGAAGACTTGGAACATCTCATGATCTAAAGCACAAAATGTCACCTGTAAAACATGATGGAGGAAGTGTGATGGCATGGGCATGCATGGCTTTCAGTGGCACTGGGTCATTGAGGTTTATTGATGATGTGACAGAAGACAGAAGCAGCCAGATAAATTCTGCAGAGTTTAGCCGGATTTACCAGGATTTGGCCAAATGCAGCAAAGTTGATTGGACGGTGCTTCACAGTACAGAAGGACAATGATCCAAAACACACTGCAACCCAGGAGCTTTTGAAGGAAAAGAAGTGGAATATTCTGCAATGGCTGAGTCAATCACTTGATCTCAACCCACTTGAACATACATTTCACTTGCTGAAGTCAAAACTAAAGGCAGAAAGACCCACAAACAAACTGAAGACAGCTGAAGTTAGAGCCTGGCAAAGCATCAGAAAGGAGGAAACCCAGTCTTTGGTAATGTCCATGGGTTCCAGACTTCAGGCAGTCATTGTCAGTAAAGGATTCTCAACAAAATATTAAAAATGAAGATTTTATTTATGATTATATTCATTTGTCCAGTTACATTTGAGCCCCTGAAAAGGGGGACTGTGTATAAAAATGGTCGCAGTAACTAAAATTTGTACTTGATATTTATGTTCAACCCCTTGAATTAAAGCTGAAAGTCTGCACTTCAAATTAATTTGGATTGTTACATACATAGTTACATAGTTACATAGTAGGTGAGATTTAAAAAAGACACAAGTCCATCAAGTCCAACCCATGTGTGTGATTATATGTCAGTGTTACATTGTATATCCCTGTATGTTGCAGTCGTTCAGGTGCTTATCTAATAATGTCTTGAAACTATCAATGCCCCCACCTGTGGAAGGGAATTCCACATCCTTGCCACTCTTAAGAAGTAAAGAACCCTCTACGTAGTTTAAGGTTAAACCTCTTTTCTTCTAATTTTAATGAGTGGCCAAAAGACTTGTTAAACTGTTTCATTTTAATTTTATTCTTGTGGCAAACAGAGTCAAAAGTATGAAAATTGGGCCTGTGTCCAAATATGTACTGTATGGACCTAACTGTATATTCAGCTAAGCTCATGCTTAGTGTAATCTATTTCTAGTTGCAGTGCAGTCTAAACTTGTGATCTAATATGAAAATAAAAATTATTTACAATTACAACTAGGCATATAGGTTTGTTTCCACAACCTGTATGTATAGTATGATGTGCTGGCAACGCTTGTAAAAATTGTGAAAAGGTTACAAAAAAGCAGATAAATATTGGTGAAGATGTAAATTAGCCCTATCCCAATCAAATCTCAGACTTAAACTTTCTGTTTTTAAAAAAAAGTCTACTATATAATATAATATCTACAAAGAATTTTTTTTTTCCCGCACAAAAACAAAAGGTTTAAAAATCATTGAATTTCTAAAGTGTACACAAGAACTCTTTTTTTATCTTTAAGCTTAAGTTGACATGAAATCCTTCTAGGTGAAAATGAAACTTTGATCAATAAAACCTTTCATTTTGCAACAGTTTGACATTATTAAAATGCAAAACTCTGTAATTAAACTTATTTTTTGGTCAGCAGGTGGAATTTCTCAGTGCTGACAAATAATTGCTTCTTCTATTGCGGTCAGACTCAATATTTCTATAAAGCTTTAAGTCTTGAAATCCTGTCCAGCATGAGAAAGAAGTAGATGTTGTTTAAATCTTCTTTTAGCTTTTAAAATTGCTTCATTATGCAAGATTAGCCATCACTAATCCTAAGACATGGATATTCATTTACCATTGTGACACTTCTGAAATAAATTTTTCTCAGTCCATGATAATGTGATTTGAATAAAGTAATAAAAGTATATGTTTTAACCCTTTCTTTTTTTTCTATTTTTATATAGTTCTTCAGTAAATCTATAAAAAATATGTATAGCAACAGGTTCAAATATAAGATTGTATGGTGAATTAGGGTGTGCCACATCATCTCAGTAAGCCTTTTAGCACCCTATTAGAGTAAGGAAAACAAAACAAAAATGAATAGAATGTATTGAATGAACTAGAGTCCACAGTTTTTATTTCCATTTTTTTATTGAAATGTATGCAGTTTAATGTCTCATTGTACTCTGAAAATTAAGCACAGAACAAAAAAACTATTTGACACAAAAAAGAGATTGTGCAATTGTGTTCTGTTACAAAAAGTTTTACTACGTTTCGTGAAAATTCAAAGATACAGATGTTATGTTGCAGCAATGTGCCGTGTTTTATCTCAATGATATTCTCATATATTCAAAATCCCTAGAGAGCCACCACACCGATGTCTCCCATGTACTACAAAGGTTGAGAGATAATAACCTGTATTGTAAGTTGGAAAAGTGCGAGTTCCATTGTAAACAGGTTACATTTCTGGGTTATGTCATTTTCACTGCCGGTTTTTCGATGGACCCAGGGAAACTATCTGCAGTTTTACAGTGGCCCCGACACCATAGGTTTATGTCCGCTACAACACTTTCTTGGCTTTGCCATTTATTATCGGAAATTTATTCATAACTTCTCTGCTCTGGTCAAACCCCTGACTGATATGACCAGAAAGGAAGGTAACCCATAGAATTGTCTCTCAAGGTTGCCTTTGTTTTAGCTCCTGTGCTGGCACATCCTGATCCTATGTTACTCTTCATTCTTGAGGTTGATGCATCTGAGACTGGACTAGGCACCCTTCTGTCTCAACGTCCTACCTCTGAGAGTGCTATGCATCCGTGTGGCTAATTTCTAAAAAAAATTGTCACCTGCAGAATGCAATTACAAGATTGGGGACAGAAAATCGCTAGCTATCATTTTAGCTCCTAAAGAATAGAGGCATCTCCTCGAGGGTACCACTGTGCAGTTTCTCATTTTGACTGACCATAAGAATCTCACATTCTTGTCTGAGGCTAAACGCTTATCTCCCAGAAGGGCATGATGGGCTCTTTTTCTGTCAAGCTTCAATTACAAAGTCTCACAGACTCCTTATATAGTTCAAAATATACAAACAACAATGGTATACGCAAGATACATAGGCAGAGGCAGGAACTGCTAACAGAGGTGAGTTTTGGATTGGAGTTTTGGGGACTATTCTGGGTTCCATATAAACGGGTCCAAATTGTCCTTGTTTCCTATTAATAGGATTTTGGTGGTACCTGGGAATTGTCCCTTATCACTGTCCAGCTTTTTTCGGTCTCTGGGGATTCAAATTCTGTTCCTTATCTCTAAATGATCTATAAATTATCTCTAAATTTCTGGATGTTAACTTGTCACCGATAATTGTGGCGTTTCAAGAGAAAGTACAATGTTTTTTGCTTCCTAAATTGTTCTATATTTTATCAAACGCTCCAGTTTGTGTGCCAAAACAAGTTTTCAGAGTATAGATTCTATCATTGTTGGTTTGTTATGGGGGTCACATCCTCCCAGGCAGGGGGATTGGTGCTGCTGGATCTTTGGTCATATTATTTTGTCTCTCAATTGACTTTTCTTCATTGGAGGTTTTTTCCTCAGATCCCAAATGCGATTTTTGTGTTGGAGGCGGTGGTGACCATGTCCCTCAAGGCTTTACCTAATATGCTCTATAGGGGAGGGGTCCCAGGTAGAGAAGTGGGCTCATTGATGGCCCTCCCTGGGAAGGTTTTTAACATATGTTCCCAAAACGTAGGTGATACCCCTTTATCAATGTCCCTTAATAATCCTCTATAACTATGATAAAATAAAATGAACATAAGTACAAACGCAAAAGAAACCTGTGCAGTACACAATTCACTACATCATACAGTAGAATGTTGCATTACTCATAAAAAAGCTCTTTAGCAGTGTACATTGAACTCTAATAGAGGGTCAGACAACTAGAACATATAGAGTATAACCTTAAAAGAACTAAAATAATAAGAAAAAGGAACTGTTGGGGTAGTACATGGATTTACAAGGGGGGAGGGGAGGGGGGGGAATTAGAGGTAGTAGGTATGGGAATGAGAGGGAATGAATGGAACACAGTAGTAGTATCATAGCATGCACTCTGCAACCATTAGGTTGTTATGGGTCTGGCCTTCACCCACTCTCCCCAGATTTTGTTAAACTTTTTGGACACTTGCGGCTCATATAAGTGAGTTTATAGAGTGGTAAGACAGCATCTACAGTCAACCTCCACTGCAGGGGTTTTCTTCCATTTAGATTAGACAAAATAGTTTTCCTGACATAGAATGCTGCATAGAAGACAAACAGCTGTTTGTGTATACTGGGATCAATGGTGTCACAGATTCCCAAGAGGAGTATTCTAGGATCTACATCCACAGACAGATCTCCCACAGCACTGATCTCCTCCACCCCCTCTCTCGAGATTTGTTGAATCAATATGCACAACCAGACAACATGTATAAATGTCCCAGTATCACTCAGGCATTTAGAGCAACGGTCAGACTGTGTAGGATAGAGCTTATAGATCTTAGATAGACTCTGAGGGGTGTAATATGCCCTATGGAGAAACTCAAGCTGGATATATCTATCCCTAGCAGGATATCACCAATGGTATATATTGTTGAACCCCCTCATCCCAGTCTTCTGAACTGAGAGAGGGACTATCCCCCTGCCAAATGTTAAAAAGTTTAGTGTTTTTACCAGTGTCTCTGGCAGAGATTCTAAGATAAATGGACGACAGGTAGTTGTCAACATTACTGGAGGTCAGGCAGCGCTCCACAGTGTGGGAAGACATTCTGACAACAAAAGCGTGGATTTTTTTCCGACGGATGTTGGCTCAAACTTGTCTTACATACACACGGTCACACAAATGTAGTTGAAAATTCCAAGAACACGGTGACGCACAACACGTATGACGGCACTATAAAAAGGAAGTTCAATACCAAGTGCGCCACCCTTTGGGCTCCTTCTGCTAATCTCATGTTTATCTCGTGTTAGTAGAAGTTTGGTGAGAGATGATTTGCGCTTTTCAGCCTCATGCTTTTCAGTTCATTACTGTTCTTCAGTTTGTGCTTGTGGGTTCGTATCTGTTCTTCAGTGCGTATTGTCATTTCATTACTGTTTTTCAGTTTGTTCTTGTCCACTCATTTCTGATTTTCAGCTCGCTCGTCTCAGGCCTTTCTGATTTTCAGTGTGTTCTGTTAGTTTGTTCTGACCATCCAACCGTTTTTTAGCCATGTTGCGGGTACGTACTTGTCGTAGAGTTCATGCTGTGCAGGGGCTTGGTGTTGGAGTTCTTGCTTTGACCCAAGTCCAGTCCATGAACAGGGCAAGAAGGAGTTCATGGATGAAAAATTGGTTGCTCCAGCGTGACCAATTCTTGCATATGCCTTTGTTGCGGGAGATCCGTGAGAATAATCCTGATGATTTCATGAATTATCTCCGGATGACGGACCCCGTTTTTCACAGTTTGTTGGCTCCACTGTCCCCTTATATTATGAAGCAGGACACCTGCATATGGCAAGCCATGACTCCAGAACTAAGGTTAGTCGCCACCTTGTGATACTTGGCGACGGGGAGAAATCTGCAGGACATCAAGTTCTTGACTGGCATCTCCCTCCAGGCTCTGGAAATCATTATTCCAGAGACCTGTTCTGTCATTTTACAGGTCCTGCAGAAGGAACATATTAAGGTAAGTTTTCTCCTTTAACATCACATTCTATGTATTTAATGTTTGCTAATGTATTTATTTCATTATTCCCTAATTATCATGATTGTAATATGCTGTGAATGTCCTCTTTGTCCTCATGCATGCTGGAAGCTTTTAATGCATATTTGCCTTCACTAACCTCCCCAGCATGCTATCCTGGGCCCATACACACCTAGCCTAGTCACTTAACCAGTTTCCGACCACCGCACGATGATGTACGTCGACAGAATGGCACAGGCAGGCATATGGGTGTACCTGTACGTCCCTGCCTCCCAGCAGGCGGGGGGTCCGATCGCAGCCCCCCCGGTGCCTGCGGCGGTTGGTTTCATTTCAAGAGTGATCTGTGCTGAGGGGAAGGCCACCAATTCATGGCCACCCCCTCGCGATCGTTCCTGGCAAATTAGAAGCTTCCTCTGCTTCTGTAATGTAAACAGAAGCAGAGGAAGTGATGTCATCTCTCCTCATGCAGCCTTTTCGTTCCAGCACCCGAGCAGAGAAGACATCAATGTCTGCACCAACACTACACTAACACTGGTACACATAGGCACATAAAACCCCCCGATCACCCCCCTGATCACCCCCTGCACCCCCAGTCACAGTGTCACTGATTGCAGTGTTTATTTTTATATTTACTGGTCACTGCATTTGGTGTCATTTGTGACTGTAATAAATGTTAGGGCAGTTAGTGGTAGGCCCCTTTAGGTCTAGGGTACCCCCCTAACCCCCCCAATAAAGGTTTAACCCATTGATTACCCCCCAGTTAACCCTTTCATCCCCTGTCGCCAGTGTACTAAGCGATCTTTTTTCTGATCGCTGTATTAGTGTCACAGGTGACGCTAGTTAGCCAAGTAGGTATTTAGGTTCACCGTCAGGTTACCTAATAAAGGCTTTAACCCCCTTATTGCACCCTAGTTAACCCTTTCACCAGTGATCACTGCATAAGTGTTATGGGTGGTGCTGGTTAGTTTGTTTTTCATACCCGCCGTTTATTACCCAATAAAGGTTTAACCCCCTGATCTCACGGCAGTGGATATCAGTTAGGTTTTAGGGTCAGTTAGGGTCTGCATCACCCCAGGCAGTGTCAGATTAGTGCCAGTACCGCTAACACCCATGCACGCAGCATACACCTCCCTTAGTGATATAGTATCTCAATGGATCAATATCTGATCTGATCAGATCTATACTAGCGTCCCCAGCAGTTTAGGGTTCCCAAAAACGCAGTGTTAGTGGGATCAGCCCAGATACCTGCTAGCACCCTCTGCCCAGCCCAGCTCACCCAAGTGCAGTATCGATCGATCACTGTCACTTACAAAACACAACACACATAACTGCAGCATTCGCAGAATCAGGCCTGATCCCTTCGATCGCTAACAGTTTTTTTGGTAGCATTTTGATACAGTTGCTGACAGCCTAGGAGCTTTTTAAGAACACATATAACAGAAGCTTTGGTAACCATGGCAACAAAACAAACAGTACACTCTGATTAATGGCTAAAATTTCCTGAAATGACCTCTAAACAAAAAGCTTTTTCTCAAAAACTGTAAAAGATATCAAACTGAAAAGATATAGCCAGATAGCTGAATATTTTGTGAACATTTTAAAGTTTGTTTGGTGTCTCTAGGTGAAAGTATGAAGGAGCTGAAACTTTTGGGAGTGGAAGAAGAATTTAAGGATTTCCAGCATGCTCCCATTGACTTCAATGTTAAAAAAAAAGTGTTAAAAAGCTTAATATTTTAAAAAGTATAAATGGTAGAAAAAAAGTTGAAAAAGAGCACACCTCAGCTAAAAGAGACGAACATTTTAATAGTTGAATAGTTTTAATAGCTGAAAGTATGCAGAAGTTATGCAGAACCAAAAAACATACGGAATAAAATTAAAATTAAGTAGATTAAAAATAAATAAAATCAATTAACAATAGTGGGACTGCTAAAGCAGTCCCACTAACTAGAAAATGCATTTCCTGGGGAAAATGCGTGGAAATGCTGAATTGCTAAAATGGCCCCCAGCAAAACTGCCCCCATCATATTGCCATCAAAACTGCCCCATCGTATTGCCATCAAAACTGCCCCATCATATTGCCACCATCAAAACTGCCCCATCAGAATTGCCCCATCAAAACTGCCCCATCAGAATTGCCCCATCAAAACTGCCCCATCATATTGCCACCATCAAAACTGCCCCATCAGAATTGCCCTATCAAAACTGCCCCATCATATTCCTCTATTATAAATCAGTACATGGTGTGTCTGTCCCCTCCCCCGGGCTCTGTATTCAGAGCTGAGATGCTCCGGCCACCTCCCCCCCTGTGTATAACAGAAGCTTTGGTAACCATGGCAACAAAACAAACAGTACACTCTGATTAATGGCTAAAATTTCCTGAAATGACCTCTAAACAAAAAGCTTTTTCTCAAAAACTGTAAAAGATATCAAACTGAAAAGATATAGCCAGATAGCTGAATATTTTGTGAACATTTTAAAGTTTGTTTGGTGTCTCTAGGTGAAAGTATGAAGGAGCTGAAACTTTTGGGAGCGGAAGAAGAATTTAAGGATTTCCAGCATGCTCCCATTGACTTCAATGTTAAAAAAAAGTGTTAAAAAGCTTAATATTTTAAAAAGTATAAATGGTAGAAAAAAAGTTGAAAAAGAGCACACCTCAGCTAAAAGAGACGAACATTTTAATAGTTGAATGGTTTTAATAGCTAAAAGTATGCAGAAGTTACGCAGAACCAAAAAACATACGGAATAAAATTAAAATTAAGTAGATTAAAAATAAATAAAATCGAATAACAATAGTGGGACTGCTAAAGCAGTCCCACTAACTAGAAACTGCATTTCCTGGGGAAAATGCGTGGAAATGCTGAATTGCTAAAATGGCCCGCAGCAAAACTGCACCCATCATATTGCCATCAAAACTGCCCCATCGTATTGCCATCAAAACTGCCCCATCATATTGCCACCATCAAAACTGCCCCATCAGAATTGCCCTATCAAAACTGCCCCATCAGAATTGCCCCATCAAAACTGCCCCATCATATTGCCACCATCAAAACTGCCCCATCAGAATTGCCCTATCAAAACTGCCCCATCATATTGCCACCATCAAAACTGCCCCATCAGAATTGCCCCATGAAAACTGCCCCATCATATTGCCACCATGAAAACTGCCCCATCAGAATTGCCCTATCAAAACTGCCCCATCATATTGCCACCATCAAAACTGCCCCATCAGAATTGTCCCATCAAAACTGCCCAATCATATTGCCACCATCAAAACTGCCCCATCATATTGCCACCATCAAAACTGCCCCATCAGAATTGCCCTATCAAAACTACCCCATCATATTGCCACCATGAAAACTGCCCCATCAGAATTGCCCTATCAAAACTGCCCCATCATATTGCCACCATCAAAACTGCCCCATCAGAATTGTCCCATCAAAACTGCCCAATCATATTGCCACCATCAAAACTGCCCCATCATATTGCCACCATCAAAACTGCCCCATCAGAATTGCCCTATCAAAACTACCCCATCATATTGCCACCATCAAAACTGCCCCATCAGAATTACCCCATCAAAACTGCCCTATCATATTCCTCTATTATAAATCAGTACATGGTGTGTCTGTCCCCTCCCCCGGGCTCTGTAATCAGAGCTGAGATGCTCCAGCCACCTCCCCCCCTGTGTATAACAGAAGCTTTGGTAATCATGGCAACAAAACACACACAGTACACTCTGATTAATGGCTAAAATTTCTTGAAATGACCTCTAAACAAAAAGCTTTTTCTCAAAAACTGTAAAAGATTTCAAACTGAAAAGATATAGCCAGATAGCTGAATATTTTGTGAACATTTTAAAGTTTGTTTGGTGTCTCTAGGTGAAAGTATGAAGGAGCTGAAACTTTTGGGAGCGGAAGAAGAATTTAAGGATTTCCAGCATGCTCCCATTGACTTCAATGTTAAAAAAAAGTGTTAAAAAGCTTAATATTTTAAAAAGTATAAATGGTAGAAAAAAAGTTGAAAAAGAGCACACCTCAGCTAAAAGAGACGAACATTTTAATAGTTGAATGGTTTTAATAGCTAAAAGTATGCAGAAGTTACGCAGAACCAAAAAACATACGGAATAAAATTAAAATTAAGTAGATTAAAAATAAATAAAATCGAATAACAATAGTGGGACTGCTAAAGCAGTCCCACTAACTAGAAACTGCATTTCCTGGGGAAAATGCGTGGAAATGCTGAATTGCTAAAATGGCCCGCAGCAAAACTGCACCCATCATATTGCCATCAAAACTGCCCCATCGTATTGCCATCAAAACTGCCCCATCATATTGCCACCATCAAAACTGCCCCATCAGAATTGCCCTATCAAAACTGCCCCATCAGAATTGCCCCATCAAAACTGCCCCATCATATTGCCACCATCAAAACTGCCCCATCAGAATTGCCCTATCAAAACTGCCCCATCATATTGCCACCATCAAAACTGCCCCATCAGAATTGCCCCATGAAAACTGCCCCATCATATTGCCACCATGAAAACTGCCCCATCAGAATTGCCCTATCAAAACTGCCCCATCATATTGCCACCATCAAAACTGCCCCATCAGAATTGTCCCATCAAAACTGCCCAATCATATTGCCACCATCAAAACTGCCCCATCATATTGCCACCATCAAAACTGCCCCATCAGAATTGCCCTATCAAAACTACCCCATCATATTGCCACCATGAAAACTGCCCCATCAGAATTGCCCTATCAAAACTGCCCCATCATATTGCCACCATCAAAACTGCCCCATCAGAATTGTCCCATCAAAACTGCCCAATCATATTGCCACCATCAAAACTGCCCCATCATATTGCCACCATCAAAACTGCCCCATCAGAATTGCCCTATCAAAACTACCCCATCATATTGCCACCATCAAAACTGCCCCATCAGAATTACCCCATCAAAACTGCCCTATCATATTCCTCGATTATAAATCAGTACATGGTGTGTCTGTCCCCTCCCCCGGGCTCTGTAATCAGAGCTGAGATGCTCCAGCCACCTCCCCCCCTGTGTATAACAGAAGCTTTGGTAATCATGGCAACAAAACACACACAGTACACTCTGATTAATGGCTAAAATTTCTTGAAATGACCTCTAAACAAAAAGCTTTTTCTCAAAAACTGTAAAAGATTTCAAACTGAAAAGATATAGCCAGATAGCTGAATATTTTGTGAACATTTTAAAGTTTGTTTGGTGTCTCTAGGTGAAAGTATGAAGGAGCTGAAACTTTTGGGAGTGGAAGAAGAATTTAAGGATTTCAAGCATGCTCCCATTGACTTCAATGTTAAAAAAAGTGATAAAAAGCTTAATATTTTAGAAAGTATAAATTGTAGAAAAAAAGTTGAAAAAGAGCACACCTCAGCTAAAAGAGATGAACATTTTGATAGTTGAATGGTTTTAATAGCTGAAAGTATGCAGAAGTTACGCATTACCGAAAAACGTACGGAATAAAATTAAAATTAAGTTTAAAAATAAATAAAATCGAATAACAATAGTGGGACTGCTAAAGCATTCCCACTAATAAATAAAAAAACGAATAACAATAGTGGGACTGCTAAAGCATTCCCACTAACTAGAAAATGCATTTCCTGGGGAAAATGCGTAGCAATGCTGAATAGCTAAATTGCTAAAATGGCCACCATCAAAACTGCCCCATCATACTGCCATCAAAACTGCCCCATCAGAATTGACCCATCAAAATTGTCCCCATTAAAACTGCCCCATCAAAATTGTCCCCATTAAAACTGCCCCATCATATTGCCACCATCAAAACTGCCCCATCAGAATTGCTCCATCAAAATTGTCCCATCATATTGCCACCATCAGAATTGCCCTATCAAAACTGCCCCATCATATTGCCACCATCAAAACTGCCCCATCAGAATTGCCCCATCATATTACCACCATCAAAACTGCCCCATCATATTGCCACCATCAAAACTTCCCACATCATATTGCCATCAAATCTGCCCCATTAGAATTGCCCCATCAAAATTGTCCCCATCAAAACTGCCCCATCATATTGCCACCATCAAAACTGCCCCATCAGAATTGCTCCATCAAAACTGCCCCATCATATTGCCACCATCAAACCTGCCCCCATCAAAACTGCCCCATCAGAATTGCCCCATCAAAACTGCCCCATCAGAATTGCCCTATCAAAACTGCC
The DNA here is from genome assembly GCA_037952925.1 of Lithobates clamitans. NCBI lineage: Eukaryota > Metazoa > Chordata > Amphibia > Anura > Ranidae > Lithobates > Lithobates clamitans. Next base: position 3,260,988 of record JBBGZY010000314.1, read on the forward strand.
CATCATATTGTCACCATCAAAACTGCCCCATCAGAATTGCCCCATCAAAACTGCCCCATCAGAATTGCCCCATCAAAAATGCCCCGTCATATTGCCACCATCAAAACTGCCCCATCACAACTGCCCCATCACAACTGCCCCCATCATATTGCCACCATCAAAACTGCCCCCATCAAAACTGCCCCATCATATTGCCACCTTTAAAACTGCTCCATAAAAATTGTCCCCATAAAAACTGCCCCATCATATTGCCACCATCAAAACTGCCCCATCAGAATTGCCCCATCAAAACTGCCCCATTAAAACTGCCCCATCATATTGCCACCATCAAAACTGCCCCATCAGAATTACCCCATCAAAACTGCCCCATCATATTCCTCTATTATAAATCAGTACATTGTGTGTCTGTCCCCTCCCCTGGGCTCTGTAATCAGAGCTGAGATGCTCCAGCCACCTCCCCCCTGTGTATAACAGAAGCTTTGGTAACCATGGCAACAAAACAAGCACAGTACACTCTGATTAATGGCTAAAATTTCCTGAAATGACCTCTAAACAAAAAGCTTTTTCTCAAAAACTGTAAAAGATATCAAACTGAAAAGATATAGCCAGATAGCTGAATATTTTGTGAACATTTTAAAGTTTGTTTGGTGTCTCTAGGTGAAAGTGTGAAGGAACTGAAACTTTTGGGACCGGAAGAAGAATTTAAGGATTTCAAGCATGCTCCCATTGACTTCAATGTTAAAAAAAGTGTTAAAAAGCTTAATATTTTAAAAAGTATAAATGGTAGAAAAAAGTTGAAAAAGAGCACACTTTAGCTAAAAGAGACGAACATTTTAATAGTTGAATGGTTTTAATAGCTGAAAGTATGCAGAAGTTACGCAGAACCAAAAAACGTACGGAACTAGAAAATGCATTTCCTGGGGAAAATGCGTGGGAATGCTGAATAGCTAAATTGCTAAAATGGCCGCCATCAAAACTGCCCCATCATACTGCCATCAAAACTGCCCCATCAGAATTGCCCCATCAAAATTGTCCCCATTAAATCTGCCCCATCATGTTGCCACCATCAAAACTGCCCCATCAAAACTGCCCCATCATATTGCCACCATCAAAACTGCCCCCATCAAAACTGCCCCTTCATATTGCCACCTTTAAAACTGCTCCATAAAAATTGTCCCATCAAAACTGCCCCATCATATTGCCACCATCAAAACTGCCCCATCAGAATTGCCCCATCAAAACTGCCCCATCATATTGCCACCATCAAAACTGCCCCATCAGAATTACCCCATCAAAACTGCCCCATCATATTCCTCTATTATAAATCAGTACATGGTGTGTCTGTCCCCTCCCCCAGGGCTCTGTAATCAGAGCTGAGATGCTCCAGCCACCTCCCCCCCTGTGTATAACAGAAGCTTTGGTAACCATGGCAACTAAACAAACACAGTACACTCTGATTAATGGCTAAAATTTCCTGAAATGACCTCTAAACAAAAAGCTTTTTCTCAAAAACTGTAAAAGATATCAAACTGAAAAGATATAGCCAGATAGCTGAATATTTTGTGAACATTTTAAAGTTTGTTTGGTGTCTCTAGGTGAAAGTATGAAGGAGCTGAAACTTTTGGGAGCGGAAGAAGAATTTAAGGATTTCCAGCATGCTCCCATTGACTTCAATGTTAAAAAAAAAGTGTTAAAAAGCTTAATATTTTAAAAAGTATAAATGGTAGAAAAAAGTTGAAAAAGAGCACACCTCAGCTAAAAGAGACGAACATTTTAATAGTTGAATGGTTTTAATAGCTGAAAGTATGCAGAAGTTACGCAGAACCAAAAAACGTATGGAATAAAATTAAAATTAAAATTATTAAAAATAAATAAAATCGAATAACAATAGTGGGACTGCTAAAGCATTCCCACTAACTAGAAAATGCATTTCCTGGGGAAAATGCGTGGGAATGCTGAATAGCTAAATTTCTAAAATGGCCGCCTTCAAAACTGCCCCATCATACTGCCATCAAAACTGCCCCATCAGAATTGCCCCATCAGAATTACCCCATCAAAATTTTCCCCATTAAAACTGCCCCATCATATTGCCACCATCAAAACTGCCCCATCAGAATTCCTCCATTAAAATTGTCCCATCGGGGGCGTGGCTTGACCTCGTAGAGAATGGCTGCTTAACTTCAGAGCTCCGCTGACAGGGATAGAAATCTGAATTCCAAGGACGGTCAACGGCCTCCCAAACACCCGAAAAGCGATGGGTACATCCTCCAGAACTTCGTCGACCTCCCGGTCCCGTTCTCCCCGTGAAATACCGGCAAGATCCAGTCAGAACATCCCGGAGATGTTCCGGGCACAGATGGGAACTTCGGCGCCGGCTCCCACCTCACGGAGCCAGCATCAGCATCCTCCTCACTCTAATGCTGCTGCCTCTCCATCTCACGCTGAACTCAGTGACGGGGGAATTCTCCTCACTCCTCATCAGCATCCGAGCCTGAGCGATCTCAGATCCGTGGCTGAGGACATTAAGGACACCCTGACAGCAGCAATCTCAGATTTAAAAATTGAAATCCAAGCTATTACAGACAGAATTCAGGCGGTGGAACAAACGACTGCCCTCCATTCATCCAAGATCCGTCACCAGAATCTGGCGATTGACACACATATACGCCAATTAAGAGATGTCAATCGCCACTTGGAAGATTTAGACAATCGCGGCAGACGCCATAACCTCAGGCTGAGAGGTTTGCCTGAAACAGTGGATGCGGATCACCTTCAAAGTGAAGTTATTCATATCTTTAATAACATACTCGGCAGACCCAGAGAGGTTCCTATTGCGATGGAAAGAATCCACCGTGCCCTGAGACCGAAGGGAAAGGACTCTGACCCGCCTAGGGATGTGGTATGCTGCATTATTGACTACCGTTTGAAGGAAGACATCCTGAGGGCTGCACGTTCCCTGACCCCTTTACTACATAACGGCACAGAACTTCGTCTATTCCAGGATATATCAAATATAACCTTGCAGCGCAGAAGGGAACTGCAACCCCTTCTGTCAGTACTCCGGGCCAAGGGTATAATTTACCGCTGGAAGTTCCCTTTTGGTTTGGCGGCAACAGTACAAGGACGCTCAGCTCTCCTCAGAGTCCCTGAGGATCTACATTCCTTCTGTGACACTCTCGGAATCCCTCTCATGGAGGTCCCAGAATGGTACGCGGAATTTCGTACCCCTACAGCATCTAAAGCACCTTCCAGGAGTGAAGCAATGGAAACCCAACACACAAGCTACCGAAGAAACCATTCGCCATCGGAACCAAGAATTCTTCAACCCGACCCGCAGTCTCCTTCCATCTACAGCCCGATGAAACCTCCACGCTCCAGAAGAGCTAGAAGAGATCGGTGAACACAGATGGCATCTGCAGCATAGACTGAAAGATTTCCTCTGACTGTTCATGTGCCGTTTTTAGAGTATTGAAAGTTCATGCCCCGGCTGGTAATATGTTCCTAAAGTATTTCAATATGTTAAGTTTAGTTTAGGTAGATCATAGCTCTTACACACAGGCATATCTATATCCCCCTTAACGCTGACTACCAAAGCAGCGCTGTGTCTGCATGGTTTGTTCTGTCACACCTTACTCTCCAATACAGCCCTACACTAGCAGTTCCACCCTTCATTAGAGCTCTATTACAGTGGTTCTCAACTCCAGTCCTCAGGACCCACCAACAGGCCAGGTTTGCAAGATAGCTGAAATACATCACAGGTGATATCACTTGCTGCTCAGTGATTGCAGTATTCTAGTCTGCATCTCCCCAGGGTAATACTTAAAATCTGGCCTGTTGGTGGGTCCCGAGGACTGGAGTTGAGAACCACTGCTCTATTATAATTAAATTCTTATGTGACTGTATTTTCCAATCTAATGAGGTATAGGGTCATCAGAGATCTCCAATCTACTTTATCTCTCCCTCCTCTAGCTGATCGGTACACTGACAGTTTAACAGGGTTTCATCCCGCTCCGATTACACGGATTGATAATTATAACTGCAAATGTGCCCTTCTCTTACACACAACAGGCTGCTAGTAATATTCATTGACACCCCTATTTTAATCCTGTATTAACTCTCTGTTCCTCTTAGATAGCAACTACATTATTAGGTGAATACTAGAACTACCACACAATCTTATTGCCATGACAACCAGCTGTTCATCGCTCTATTGGTTGCTGTCTTTTGGCGCGAATTCATGAGAGGAGCCAAGGTCTGAGGTAAAAAGTTCTCCCCCAATATGACTCATGCAGTCGCTCATTGGCTCTCACAAGGTTAGAGACCTGACTTGTTACCATGGTGACACACTGCAGACCTCTCTCCCCTGCCTCCACACACGCACCTCCCATAGGAGGATGCCTGTATCATCCCAGCCCGAGATAGTTGTGACACATGATTCATCTCCTTAGTAGTCCTAACATCACCTTATCTGTCATGAATTACGCAAAGATTAGGGCACTCACTACCCTGTATGATTATATAGAACTTATCCTTACGATTGCCTTTCCCTGACTAGAAAGCTGTCTACATGCCAAAACGGAACTGAAAGGCTTCTCAGATAAAGGCACTCTAATGCCCCGTGCACGCGGTCGGATTTTCCGATGGACAGTGTCCGATCAGAGCGTGTTGTCGGAAATTCCGACCGTGTGTGGGCTCCGTCGGACATTTTCCATCGGATTTTCCGACACACAAAGTTGGAGAGCAGGAGATAAAATTTTCCGACAACGGGATCAGTTGTCGGAAATTCCGATCGTGTGTACACAAATCCGAAGGACAAAGTGCCACGCATGCTCAGAATAAATAAAGAGATGAAAGCTATTGGCCACTGCCCTGTTTATAGTCCCGACGTACGTGTTTTACGTCACAGCGTTCGGAACGATCGGATTTTCCGACAACTTTGTGTGACCGTGTGTACGCAAGACAAGTTTGAGCCGACATCCGTCGGAAAAAATCCTAGGATTTTGTTGTCGGAATGTCCGATCAATGTCCGACCGTGTGTACGCATTAAGGGACTTTCACAGACACTGATCTTTCTCATATATTCATCCCCTCCTATCCAATGAGATATGCTCCTAATTAGCATAACGATCTACATGGATACTTCGTTTTATTAATTATTTTGACAAGCTTCTTCATAGCCTTCAGGGGTAGTTCATTATTAATTAGTTCAGGCACGGTTTATCTATCTTAAGAGATAATACTTTCTACCTATGTTGAATACTCTGCTCTGCAAACTGTTCAAGTTTTCTGGCTGACTGTTTAACTGAATTATTAAATAGACTTTTGCGCTATGAATATCTGCGCCTCACCAGATGTTTATTTTATGTGCTACTCATGGGGATGTTTATTTCTTTTATTTCTTTTATTTTTCTGTCTTTTTTTTTTTTCATTCTTTCCTCTCACTTAACGATCACCAGGGGAACGATCTCACAAAATATGTCATTAACTTAATGTTTCATCTGACCATACACCTAATTTTTTATCTGCTTTTCGCAAATCTGACCCATGCTGTTTCTCCAAATCCACTGAGAAAGTTAATAGGCGGCATTCACAGCAATCTCAATGCAACCATTTCACACATGGACCGTCTTCAGTCCATGCCTTCTTCCTACATCTATCCCATATGTCAGCGGCTCTTGTCCCTAACTGACAGGTTTTACTTTTCTCTACGTTACCGTTTGGTCACCTTCCCAAACAGTGGTTTCAATTGATTACCTGATTTCTTCACTCAACCCTCCTTTAAACCACCACTGACCCATTCCGGTACCTTATATCACGAGTGCATACTCGTACATAGCCTAGCGAGCAGGCATCGCTAGTCCCCGGATTACTTTTCACTACCTATAACCCCTAACAACACTACACAGTGGTCTTCACAGTTTCCTCTCCCCCGCATACCCAATATCCCTCACATCACTCCCTATTCCTGAACAATCTACTCTCATCCTGAATAGAATCTCATCACTCTCCTAGAACGCGCCTTCCACACATAAGAGCATAAGGCACAAATCCAACTACTGTTCTTTTTCTGCCACACATACACCTGCAACGCGGACTATCTTCAGTAAACACCACTCCAGTCTAACTCACAACACCTCCCAAATTACAGAATGACAACGGTCTCACACAATTCTACATCAATATCTCACCACAACGCCACTACTAAACTAGTCTCACTCAACGCACGGGGACTAAATGTCCCTGAGAAACGTACACAAGTTCTCCTTTATATGCATAAACTCAAGGCAGACATTATATACATCCAGGAAACGCATTTCAAAACGGACTCTATCCCCAAATTCTCCAACTTACGTTATCCAACAGCTTTTCATGCTACCAACAAACAATCAAAAACAAAAGGAGTCTCTATCCTTATCTCAAAACAGTGTCCACTCATAATCAAAGACACTCTAGCGGATGAAGATGGAAGATTTCTATTTGTCAAAGGTTCACTTTTCGGTAAACCTTTAACCTTAGCAAACATATACGCCCCCAACATTAAACAAGTCCCTTTCTTCCGACACACACTGCAATTGCTCGCATCGTTTCAAGAGGGTATACTATTAACTGGAGGAGATTTTAATGTTCCCTTAAACCCAATACAAGATACATCCTCGGGTGCATCCAAATTACCCTTCTCCGCGTTACGAGCAATTAAACAATGTTTTCAAGAATTGACATTACATGATGCATGGCGTACTTTAAACCCCTCAACTAAAGATTACACTTTTTTCTCCAACCCACATGGCAGTTACTCCAGACTTGACTATTTCTTTATTTCACAAAGCGATCTCACCATGCTCAAGCACGCCTCCATCGAACCAATGTACATATCAGATCACCACCCGATAACCATGTCCTTGGAATTTCCATCCAAACATACTCGCTCACAAATATGGCGTCTTGATCCCTCACTGCTGACAGACATTTCAATAGTGTCTACTATACACGACAATCTAAAACTTTATTTCCAGGATAACGACTCCTTTGAAATATCCCCAATGATAAAATGGGAAGCCCACAAATGCACCATATGGGGAAAACTAATAGCTATCGCTTCCAAGAGAAGACGAGAAAGACAAGCGCATATTTCTATCCTTTCCAAACGCATACAGGATTTAGAAAAAATACATAAGAAAACTCGAGCTCTCTCCACACTTGAGGAACTTACTCAGGTGAGGACAGAGTTGAAAGAAGTGTTACATAAACAAATAAAACGCAAATACATATTATCACAAAAAATATTCTACGAACATGGCAACAAATCCGGTAAAATTCTAGCCAGAGCCCTCCGTGCAAAAAGATCATCTACAACACTTCATTCCATTAATGACCCTTCGGGTTCTAAAGTAACGTCTAATACACTGATAGCAGACCAATTTGTGAATTATTTCTCGCAGCTCTATAATATCAATCCACATAAACCCATGATAAACAATGATCGTAGAACACACTTGATTAAAGATTTCCTAGCCCAACATGGTCCCAAACCCATTTCTGATGCAGAAGCATCGCATCTAGAACGTCCCATCTCTAAGGATGAACTAGAGAGTGTGCTCAAACAACTCAAAACAGGCAAAAGTCCAGGTCCAGATGGCCTAACAGCAGGATACTATAAGGAATTCATTGCTAAGCTTTATCCTCACTTCTTAAATGCTTTCAACTCCCTTTCATCCGAGAACCCCCCTCCCAGAGATCTTCTCACAGCCCACATAGTGGTTATTCCAAAACCTGATAAAGATCCAAATTTAGTTCACAACTACAGACCAATATCTCTACTAAATGTTGACCTGAAAATATATGCAAAAATTTTGGCTAATAGACTTTTACCCCTTCTCCCTGGCCTCATCTCCTTGGACCAAGTTGGTTTTGTCCCAGGTAGAGAGGCAAGGGACAACACCCTAAAGGCAATCAGTATTCACAATTGGCTGACTTCAAAGAAACAACCGGGATTCCTTCTTTCCCTTGATGCGGAGAAGGCATTCGACAGGGTAGCCTGGGACTACCTAAAAGAGGTCCTAACACACATTGGCATATGAGATCGCATGCTACAATTTATTCTTGCTCTATACTCCACCCCAACTGCCAAAGTCCGGATAAATGGACACCTGTCGAGTGCCTTCTCCATATCTAACGGTACAAGACAGGGATGCCCACTCTCTCCGCTTATTTTTGTCTTGGCACTGGAACCATGTCTAACGCATCTAAAAAACAATCCAAACGTTAAAGGAATAACCATCGCAAAATCTACATATAAATTAGCGGCATTTGCGGATGACATCCTACTATTCCTGACAGAGCCACACATTACGCTACCCAATCTCCTCAAAGATCTTACTCTCTTTGAAAATCTCACATATCTTAAAATTAACTTCGCTAAATCAGAGGCCTTAAATATCACTCTACCACCAGATATAGTGAAACAATGTCAAACTAATTTCCCTTTCAATTGGAAACCGAGCGCCATTAAATACCTTGGGGTCTACATTCCAACCTCGCTATCGGACTTATACAGCAAAAACTATACTCCCATTCTCCAAAATATTCAAAAAGACCTCAACACTTGGTCAACGGGTTTGTTCTCATGGTTTGGCAGAGTTTCCATTATAAAAATGACTATAATGCCAAAATTTCTATACCTGCTCCAAACAATCCCAGTGTCACTACCACAAACTTTTTTCAATGCATACCGCAAATCCTGTATGAAATTCATCTGGAACGATAAGCGACCTAGAATGAGTTTCAACAGAATGACCATACCCAAAATGAAAGGTGGGTTAGGCCTACCGGATCTTCAAAAATACTATTGGGCCTGTCAACTCTCTCGAATAGTGGACTGGAATGTTCACCCTAAAACTAAAGCGTGGATCGCAATTGAACAAGCCTTCTCACAAATCCCGCTCCATAATCTACCCTGGATTCACCCTCGCCACATCTCTCCACATTGCAAACAACATCCCCTTATCGGTACAACACTGAATTCCTTTAAAAAGACATGTAAACATTTGCACATTTCCTCCTCTCCAGGCCCTCTCACGCCAATCAAACATAACCCTGACTTTCCACCAGGCATTGATGATTCTTTCCTTCATCAAATAGGATCCCAGACAAGGATGACAGCGGGAGATTTCTTCGCTAAGGGGAATATTAAACCGCTGTCCTCATTGAACTCCCAAGAAACGAATCACCAGATCCCATTCTGGTCTTATATGCAACTCAGACATTTTCTTCTTGATCCCCAAACTAGGGCTGCATACTCAAGAAACCAATCACACTTTGAATCCCTTTGCTCTGCCACTGAACCACAAAGACACCTGATATCCACCATATACTTGAACCTCTTTCTCGAGCATACTCCTAAAACAAATATAGCTAGTACAAAATGGGAAAAAGATCTTTCCATCCACCTCTCTGATAAGGAATGGGAAAAGATATACGCTAACATACACAAATCCATTAATGTAACAACTCAAGAAAACGGATACAAGCTTTTCTCCAGATGGTACAAAACGCCTCTCAAGTTACACACCATTAATCCAGAGATCCCATCTAATTGTTGGAGATGTAATGACAAAAACGGATCACTCCTCCACATATGGTGGGACTGCCCTGCGATTTCTGCCTTCTGGACTAAAGTTTTTCACCTCTCCTCCCAAATCACTGCACTTCAGCTAGATTTCTCTCCAGCACAAGCCCTCCTACACCACTCCTCCCTACCGATGAAATCTTATCACAAATCCCTAGCACTACATCTAATCAATGCTGCTAAACTCTGTATCCCAGTTCTCTGGAGATCTCCCAACTCACCCACAATCGCAGACTGGTTCAAAAGAGTAAACAAAATAGCTGAAATGGAGGAACTTGTACATCAAGCACAGGATTCCTATACTAAATACAGGAACACTTGGGCCTGTTGGCTACATTTCCGCACAACATCTGAATATACCCAATTAATCAGTCAGGAATCCTCCTCCAGCACACCATAAGATACAACATACATCCCAACTGTCTATAGTCCTCCATATAGCCGTGCATGAAACAAAATTCAGGAGGCAACTATATCATTACGCATACAGAATTCACTTCAAAAGCTCTATTATGCTTTTTTTCCTGGGACTTGGTCCTTCTGTAAAGATATTTCCCGTTAGACCCATGGCTGAGCCAGGGACGGGAAATAACTTTCCCCTACCTTCCTTTTGTACTTCTCACTATATTTTGACCACCATTTAATCGAAACTTTGCTATGTTAGGTATCTATTGTTGTATGCTATGATTATATCTCTATCTACAGACATTACCCGACTTCTGGACACCATGCACCAGGATCAATTTCACACTCTCACACAGACATAGTAATTAACGATTATTCCAAACAAAATCCAACAAAAATCTCAGACTCATATACTAAGGCTATCATAGGCAATCTATTATAATACGGTTTTTACTCCTCTCTCCCTTTTTAATCTTTTTCGCCCTCAAAAATCAACATGTTTAAAAACTGTTTTACCTGATTTAATATATGTTCTTTATATTTTCTGCCCACACTACTCTGTAATCCCATATATCCACACCCCAGATGTAATGTGTTTTTCAACAACTCCACAGTCGTAGATTTGAATACTTGTTAAAATACAACGTTGTACTCTCTGGACTGTTCCCTCTGTATAACACTGTTATCATTTTATCTCAAACCTTGCTTTTGTGTACTACTTTTCTGTATGAATTTAACTTAATAAAGCTTTATTTGGAAAAAAAAAAATTGTCCCATCATATTGCCACCATCAGAATTGCCCCATCAAAACTGCCCCATCATATTGCCACCATCAAAACTGTCCCATCAGAATTGCCCCATCATATTACCACCATCAAAACTGCCCCATCATATTGCCACCATCAAAACTGCCCCCATCATATTGCCATCAAAACTGCCCCATTAGAATTGCCCCATCAAAATTGTCCCCATCAAAACTGCCCCATCATATTGCCACCATCAAAACTGCCCCATCAGAATTGCCCCATCAAAACTGCCCCATCATATTGCCACCATCAAAACTGCCCCCATCAAAACTGCCCCATCAGAATTGCCCCATCAAAACTGCCCCATCAGAATTGCCCTATCAAAACTGTCCCATCATATTGCCACCATCAAAACTGCCCCATCAGAATTGCCCCATCAAAACTGCCCCGTCATATTGCCACCATCAAAACTGCCCATTCAGAATTGCCCCATCAAAACTGCCCCTATCATATTGCCACCATCAAAACTGCCCCATCATATTTCCACCTTTAAAAATGCTCCATAAAAATTGTCCCCATCAAAACTGCCCCATCATATTGCCACCATCAAAACTGCCCCATCAGAATTGCCCCATCAAAACTGCCCCATCATATTGCCACCATCAAAACTGCCCCATCAGAATTACCCCATCAAAACTGCCCCATCATATTCCTCTATTATAAATCAGTACATGGTGTGTCTGTCCCCTCCCCCGGGCTCTGTAATCAGAGCTGAGATGCTCCAGCCACCTCCCCCCCTGTGTATAACAGAAGCTTTGGTAACCATGGCAACAAAACAAACACAGTACACTCTGATTAATGGCTAAAATTTCCTGAAATGACCTCTAAACAAAAAGCTTTTTCTCAAGAACTGTAAAAGATATCAAACTGAAAAGATATAGCCAGATAGCTGAATATTTTGTGAACATTTTAAAGTTTGTTTGGTGTCTCTAGGTGAAAGTATGAAGGAGCTGAAACTTTTGGGAGCGGAAGAAGAATTTAAGGATTTCAATGTTAAAAAAAGTGTTAAAAAGCTTAATATTTTAAAAAGTATAAATGGTAGAAAAAAAGTTGAAAAAGAGCACACGTCAGCTAAAAGAGACAAACATTTTAATAGTTGAATGGTTTTAATAGCTGAAAGTATGCAGAAGTTACGCAGAACCAAAAAACGTACAGAATAAAATTATTAAGATTAAAACTAGAAAATGCATTTCCTGGGGAAAATGCGTGAGAATGTTGAATAGCTAAATTGCTAAAACGGCCGCCATCAAAACTGCCCCATCAGAATTGCCCCATCAAAATTGTCCCCATTAAAACTGCCCCATCATATTGCCACCATCAAAACTGCCCCATCAGAATTGCTCCATCAAAATTGTCCCATCATATTGCCACCATCAGAATTGCCCCATCAAAACTGCCCCATCATATTGCCACCATCAAAACTGCCCCATCAGAATTGCCCCATCATATTACCACCATCAAAACTGCCCCATCATATTGCCACCATCAAAACTGCCCCCATCATATTGCCATCAAAACTACCCCATTAGAATTGCCCCATCAAAATTGTCCCCATCAAAACTGCCCCATCAGAATTGCCCCATCAAAACTAAAAGTAATTTTTTTTTCAAAAGTAATTTTTTTTTTCAAAAATGAATTTTTTTTTCAAAAATATATATTTTTTTTTCAAAAATATTTTTTTTTTCAAAAATATTTTTTTTTTTCAAAAATAATTTTTTTTTTTTCAAAAATATTTTTTTTTTTTCAAAAATGATTTTTTTTTTTCAAAAATATTTTTTTGTTCAAAAATGATTTTTTTTCTTTTCAAAAATAATTGCTGAATAGCTAAATTGCTAAAACGACCGCCATCAAAACTGCCCCATCATACTGCCATCAAAACTGCCACATCAAAATTGTCCCCATTAAAACTGCCCCATCATATTGCCACCATCAAAACTGCCCCCATCAAAACTGCCCCATCATATTGCCACCTTTAAAACTGCTCCATAAAAATTGTCCCCATCAAAACTGCCCCATCATATTGCCACCATCAAAACATGCTCCATCAGAATTGCCCCATCAAAACTGCCCCATCATATCGCCACCATCTAAACTGCCCCATCAGAATTACCCCATCAAAACTGCCCCATCATATTCCTCTATTATAAATCATTACATGGTGTGTCTGTCCCCTCCCCCGGGCTCTGTAATAAGAGCTGAGATGCTCCAGCCACCCCCCCTGTGTATAACAGAAGCTTTGGTAACCATGGCAACAAAATAAACACAGTACACTGATTAATGGCTAAAATTTCTCAAAAACTGTAAAAGATATCAAACTGAAAAGATATAGCTGGATAGCTGAATATTTTGTGAACATTTTAAAGTTTGTTTGGTGTCTCTAGGTGAAAGTATGAAGGAGCTAAAACTTTTGGGAGCGGAAAAGAATTTAAGGATTTCAAGCATGCTCCCATTGACTTCAATGTTAAAAAAAGTGATAAAAAGCTTAATATTTTAAAAGTATAAATGGTAGAAAAAAAGTTGAAAAAGAGCACACCTCAGCTAAAAGAGACGAACATTTTAATAGTTGAATGGTTTTAATAGCTGAACGTATGCAGAAGTTACGCAGAACCGAAAAACGTACGGAATAATAAGAAAAATAAATAAAATCGAACTAGAAAATGCATTTCCTGGGGAAAATGCATGTGAATGCTGAATAGCTAAATTGCTAAAATGGCCGCCATCAAAACTGCCCCATCATACTGCTATCAAAACTGCCCCATCAGAATTGCCCCATCAAAATTGTCCCCATTAAAACTGCCCCATCATATTGCCACCATCAAAACTGCCCCATCAGAATTGCCCCATCAAAACTGCCCCATCATATTGCCACCATCAAAACTGCCCCCATCAAAACTGCCCCATCATATTGCCACCATCAAAACTGCCCCATCAGAATTGCTCCATCAAAATTGTCCCATCATATTGCCACCATCAGAATTGCCCCATCAAAACTGCCCCATCATATTGCCACCATCAAAACTGCCCCATCAGAATTGCCCCATCATATTACCACCATCAAAACTGCCCCATCATATTGCCACCATCAAAACTGCCCCCATCATATTGCCATCAAAACTGCCCCATTAGAATTGCCCCATCAAAATTGTCCCCATCAAAACTGCCCCATCAGAATTGCCCCATCAAAACTAAAAGTAATTTTTTTTTCAAAAGTAATTTTTTTTTCAAAAATATATTTTTTTTTCAAAAATAATTTTTTTTTTTCAAAAATATTTTTTTTTTCAAAAATAATTTTTTTTTTCAAAAATATTTTTTTTTTTTTCAAAAATGATTTTTTTTTTTCAAAAATTTTTTTTTGTTCAAAAATGATTTTTTTTCTTTTCAAAAATAATTGCTGAATAGCTAAATTGCTAAAACGACCGCCATCAAAACTGCCCCATCATACTGCCATCAAAACTGCCACATCAAAATTGTCCCCATTAAAACTGCCCCATCATATTGCCACCATCAAAACTGCCCCCATCAAAACTGCCCCATCATATTGCCACCTTTAAAACTGCTCCATAAAAATTGTCCCCATCAAAACTGCCCCAACATATTGCTTAATATTTTAAAAAGTATAAATGGTAGAAAAAAAGTTGAAAAAGAGCACACCTCAGCTAAAAGAGACGAAGATTTTAATAGTTGAATGGTTTTAATAGCTGAAAGTATGCAGAAGTTACGCAGAACCGAAAAACGTACGGAATAATAAGAAAAACTAGAAAATGCATTTCCTGGGGAAAATGCGTGGGAATGCTGAATTGCTAAAACGGCCCCCAGCAAAATTGCCCCCATCATATTGCCATCAAAACTGTCCCATCATATTGCCACCATCAAAACTGCCCCATCAAAATTTTTTTTTTTTTTCAAAATTTTTTTTTTTTTCAAAAATATTTTTTTTTTTTCAAAAATATTTATTTTTTTTTAAAAAAAAATTTTTTCTTCAAAAATATTTTTTTTTTTCAAAAAATTTTTTTTTTTCAAAAATAATTTTTTTTTTCAAAAATATTTTTTTTTTCAAAAATGATTTTTTTTTTTTCAAAAATAATTTTTTTTTTCAGAAATATATATATATTTTTTTTCAAAAATATATTTTTTTTTTCAAAAATAATTGCTGAATAGCTAAATTGCTAAAATGACCGCCATCAAAACTGCCCCATCAGAATTGCCACCATCAAAACTGCCCCATCATATTCCTCTATTATAATCAGTACATGGTGTGTCTGTCCCCTCCCCCGGGCTTTGTAATTAAAGCTGAGATGCTCCAGCCACCTCCCCCCCCTGTGTATAACAGAAGCTTTGGTAACCATGGCAACAAAACATACACAGTACACTCTGATTAATGGCTAAAATTTCCTGAAATGACCTCTAAACAAAAAGCTTTTTCTCAAAAACTGTAAAAGATATCAAACTGAAAAGATATAGCCAGATAGCTGAATATTTTGTGAACATTTTAAAGTTTGTTTGGCGTCTCTAGGTGAAAGTATGAAGGAGCTGAAACTTTTGGGAGCGGAAGAAGATTTTAAGTTTCTCAAGCATGCTCCCATTGACTTCAATGTTAAAAAAAAGTGATAAAAAGCTTAATATTTTAAAAAGTATAAATGGTAGAAAAAAAGTTTAAAAAGAGAACACCTCAGCTAAAAGAGACGAACATTTTGATAGTTGAATGGTTTTAATAGCTGAAAGTATGCAGAAGTTACGCATTACCGAAAAACGTACGGAATAAAATTAAAATTAAAAATAAATAAAATCGAATAACAATAGTGGGACTGCTAAAGCATTCCCACTAATAAATAAAATCGAACTAGAAAATGCATTTCCTGGGGAAAATGCATGGGAATGCTGAATAGCTAAATTGCTAAAATGGCCGCCATCAAAACTGCCCCATCATACTGCCATCAAAACTGCCCCATCAGAATTGCCCCATCAAAATTGTCCCCATTAAAACTGCCCCATCATATTGCCCCCATCAAAACTGCCCCCATCAAAACTGCCCCATCATATTGCCACCTTTAAAACTGCTCCATTAAAATTGTCCCCATCAAAACTGCCCCATCATATTGCCACCATCAAAACTGCCCCATCAGAATTGCCCCATAAAAACTGCCCCATCATATTGCCACCATGAAAACTGCCCCATCAGAATTGCCCCATCAAAACTGCCCCATCATATTGCCACCTTTAAAACTGCTCCATTAAAATTGTCCCCATCAAAACTGCCCCATCATATTGCCACCATGAAAACTGCCCCATCAGAATTGCCCCATCAAAACTGCCCCATCATATTGCCACCATGAAAACTGCCCCATCAGAATTGCCCTATCAAAACTGCCCATCATATTGCCGCCATCAAAACTGCACCATCAGAATTGTCCCATCAAAACTGCCCCATCATAATTGCCACCAATAAAACTGCCCCATCATAATTGCCCCTTTAAACCTGCCCCATCAGAATTGCCCTATCAAAACTGCTCCATCATATTCCTCTATTATAAATCAGTACATGGTGTGTCTGTCCCCTCCCCCGGGCTCTGTAATCAGAGCTGAGATGCTCCAGCCACCTCCCCCCCTGTGTATAACAGAAGCTTTGGTAACCGTGGCAACAAAACAAACACAGTACACTCTGATTAATGGCTAAAATTTCCTGAAATGACCTCTAAACAAAAAGCTTTTTCTCAAAAACTGTAAAAGATATCAAACTGAAAAGATATAGCCAGATAGCTGAATATTTTGTGAACATTTTAAAGTTTGTTTGGTGTCTCTAGGTGAAAGTATGAAGAAGTTGAAACTTTTGGGAGCGGAAGAAGAATTTAAGGATTTCAAGCATGCTCCCATTGACTTCAATGTTAAAAAAAAGTGTTAAAAAGCTTAATATTTTAAAAAGTTTAAATGGTAGAAAAAAAGTTGAAAACGAGCAAACCTCAGCTAAAAGAGACGAACATTTTAATAGTTGAATGGTTGTAATAGCTGAAAGTATGCAGAAGTTACGCAGAACCAAAAAACGTACGGAAAATTAAGAAAAATAAATAAAATCGAATAACAATAGTGTGACTGCTAAAGCATTCCCACTAATAACAATAGTGGGACTGCTAAAGCAGTCCCACTAATTAAAAATAAACTAGAAAATGCATTTCCTGGGGAAAATGCGTGGGGATGCTGAATTGCTAAAATGGCCCCCAGCAAAACTGCTCCCATCATATTGCCATCAAAACTGCCCCATCCTATTGCCACCATCAAAACTGCCCCATCAGAATTGCCCCATCAAAACTGCCCCATCAGAATTGCCCCATCAAAACTGCCCCATCATATTGCCACCATCAAAACTGCCCCATCAGAATTGCCCCATCAAAACTGCCCCATCAGAATTGCCCCATCAAATCTACCACATCATATTGCCACCATCAAAACTGCCCCATCAGAATTGTCCCATCAAAACTGCCCCATCATATTGCCACCATCAAAACTGCCCCATCAGAATTGTCCCATCAAAACTGCCCCATCACATTGCCACCATCAAAACTGCCCCATCATAATTGCCCCATCAAAACTGCCCCATCAGAATTGCCCTATCAAAACTGCCCCATCATATTCCTCTATTATAAATCAGTACATGGTGTGTCTGTCCCCTCCCCCGGGCTCTGTAATCAAAGCTGAGATGCTCCAGCCACCTCCCCACCTGTGTATAACAGAAGCTTTGGTAACCATGGCAACAAAACAAACACAGTACACTCTGATTAATGGCTAAAATTTCCTGAAATGACCTCTAAACAAAAAGCTTTTTCTCAAAAACTGTAAAAGATATCAAACTGAAAAGATATAGCCAGATAGCTGAATATTTTGTGAACATTTTAAAGTTTGTTTGGTGTCTCTAGGTGAAAGTATGAAGAAGTTGAAACTTTTGGGAGCGGAAGAAGAATTTAAGGATTTCAAGCATGCTCCCATTGACTTCAATGTTAAAAAAAGTGTTAAAAAGCTTAATATTTTAAAAAGTTTAAATGGTAGAAAAAAAGTTGAAAACGAGCAAACCTCAGCTAAAAGAGACGAACATTTTAATAGTTGAATGGTTGTAATAGCTGAAAGTATGCAGAAGTTACGCAGAACCAAAAAACGTACGGAAAATTAAGAAAAATAAATAAAATCGAATAACAATAGTGGGACTGCTAAAGCATTCCCACTAATAACAATAGTGGGACTGCTAAAGCAGTCCCACTAATTAAAAATAAACTAGAAAATGCATTTCCTGGGGAAAATGCGTGGGGATGCTGAATTGCTAAAATGGCCCCCGACAAAACTGCTCCCATCATATTGCCATCAAAACTGCCCCATCCTATTGCCACCATCAAAACTGCCCCATCAGAATTGCCCCATCAAAACTGCCCCATCAGAATTGCCCCATCAAATCTACCACATCATATTGCCACCATCAAAACTGCCCCATCAGAATTGTCCCATCAAAACTGCCCCATCATATTGCCACCATCAAAACTGCCCCATCAGAATTGTCCCATCAAAACTGCCCCATCACATTGCCACCATCAAAACTGCCCCATCATAATTGCCCCATCAAAACTGCCCCATCAGAATTGCCCTATCAAAACTGCCCCATCATATTCCTCTATTATAAATCAGTACATGGTGTGTCTGTCCCCTCCCCCGGGCTCTGTAATCAAAGCTGAGATGCTCCAGCCACCTCTCCACCTGTGTATAACAGAAGCTTTGGTAACCATGGCAACAAAACAAACACAGTACACTCTGATTAATGGCTAAAATTTCTTGAAATGACCTCTAAACAAAAAGCTTTTTCTCAAAAACTGTAAAAGATATCAAACTGAAAAGATATAGCCAGATAGCTGAATATTTTGTGAACATTTTAAAGTTTGTTTGGTGTATCTAGGTGAAAGTATGAAGGAGCTGAAACTTTTGGGAGCGGAAGAAGAATTTAAGGATTTCAAGCATGCTCCCATTGACTTCAACGTTAAAAAAGTGTTAAAAAGCTTAATATTTTAAAAAGTATAAATGGTAGAAAAAAAGTTGAAAAAGAGCACACATCAGCTAAAAGAGACGAACATTTTAATAGTTGAATGGTTTTAATAGCTGAAAGTATGCAGAAGTTACGCAGAACCAAAAAACGTACGGAATAATAATAAGAAAAATAAACTAAAAAATGCATTTCCTGGGGAAAATGCGTGGGAATGCTGAATTGCTAAAACGGCCACCATCAAAACTGCCCCATCAGAATTGCCCCATCAAAATTGTCCCCATTAAAACTGCCCCATCATATTGCCACCATCAAAACTGCCCCATCAGAATTACCCCATCAAAACTGCCCCATCACACTGCCATCAAAACTGCCCCATCAGAATTGCCCCATCAAAATTGTCCCCATTAAAACTGCCCCATCATATTGCCACCATCAAAACTGCCCCATCAGAATTTCCCCATCAAAACTGCCTAATCATATTGCCACCTTTAAAACTGCTCCATTAAAATTGTCCCCATCAAAACTGCCCCATCATATTGCCACCATCAAAACTGCCCCATCATATTGCCACCATCAAAACTGACCCATCAGAATTGCCCCATCATATTGCCACCATCAAAACTGCCCCATCTTATTGTCACCATCAAAACTGCCCCATCATATTGCCACCATCAAAACTGCCCCATCAGAATTGTCCCATCAAAACTGCCCCATCAGAATTGTTCCATCAAAACTGCCCCATCATATTGCCACCATCAAAACTGCCCCATCATAATTGCCCCATCAAAACTGCCCCATCAGAATTGCCCTATCAAAAATGCCCCATCATATTCCTCTATTATAAATCAGTACATGGTGTGTCTGTCCCCTCCCCCGGGCTCTGTAATCAGAGTTGAGATGCTCCAGCCACCTCCCCCCCTGTGTATAACAGAAGCTTTGGTAACCATGGCAACAAAACAAACACAGTACACTCTGATTAATGGCTAAAATTTCCTGAAATGACCTCTAAACAAAAAGCTTTTTCTCAAAAACTGTAAAAGTTATCAAACTGAAAAGATATAGCCAGATAGCTGAATATTTTGTGAACATTTTAAAGTTTGTTTGGCGTCTGTAGGTGAAAGTATGAAGGAGCTGAAACTTTTGGGAGCGGAAGAAGATTTTAAGTTTCTGAAGCATGCTCCCATTGACTTCAATGTTAAAAAAAGTGATAAAAAGCTTAATATTTTAAAAAGTATAAATGGTAGAAAAAAAGTTGAAAATGAGCACACATCAGCTAAAAGAGACGAACATTTTGATAGTTGAATGGTTTTAATAGCTGAAAGTATGCAGAAGTTACGCAGAACCAAAAAACGTACGGAATAAAATTAAAATTAAAATTATTAAAAACTAGAAAATGCATTTCCTGGGGAAAATGTGTGGGAATGCTGAATTGCTAAAACGGCCCCCAGCTAAATTGCCCCCATCATATTGCCATCAAAACTGTCCCATCATATTGCCACCATCAAAACTGCCCCATCAGAATTGCCCCATCAAAACTGCACCATCATATTGCCACCATCAAAACTGCCCCATCAGAATTGCCCTATCAAAACAGCCCCATCATATTGCCACCATCAAAACTGCCCCATCATATTGCCACCATCAAAACTGCCCCATCAGAATTACCCCATCAAAACTGCCCCATCATATTAATCTATTATAAATCAGTACATGGTGTGTCTGTCCCCTCCCCCGGGCTCTGTAATCAAAGCTGAGATGCTCCAGCCACCTCCCCCCCCTGTGTATAACAGAAGCTTTGGTAACCATGGCAACAAAACACACACAGTACACTCTGATTAATGGCTAAAATTTCCTGAAATGACCTCTAAACAAAAAGCCTTTTCCCAAAAACTATAAATCCTACAGCGAAGATCTTTATATTGTGAGAATCACAAGACCCAGACCTAGATTTTGATGTATAGTATGTCTCTAAAATATTAAAATTGAAGGCACGGTCGCAGTTTAGAAATTGCCCTTCAAATTTGAAGGGGCTAGAGTGTAGTTTCAATGAATGTCAATGGACGGTGTGAGTTGCAAACAAATGGTCATATTGTGAAAACTGTCAGGACTATGGCTTAGCCGTGGACATGTTTAGTGGCAGCAGGGATAGCTGAACGTTTTGATATAAGATTTGTGTAGGTGGGCTTGAAAATAAGGGAGTGGCGGCAGTTTAGAAATCATGTTCTGATTTTTCAGCTTTTGTCCCCTCCCCCGGGCTCTGTAATCAGAGCTGAGATGCTCCAGCCACCTCCCCCCCTGTGTATAACAGAAGCTTTGTTAACCATGGCAACAAAACACACACAGTACACTCTGATTAATGGCTAAAATTTCTTGAAATGACCTCTAAACAAAAAGCTTTTTCTCAAAAACTGTAAAAGATATCAAACTGAAAAGATATAGCCAGATAGCTGAATATTTTGTGAACATTTTAAAGTTTGTTTGGTGTCTCTAGGTGAAAGTATGAAGGAGCTGAAACTTTTGGGAGCGGAAGAAAAATTTAAGGATTTCAAGCATGCTCCCATTGACTTCAATGTTAAAAAAAAGTGATAAAAAGCTTAATATTTTAAAAAGTATAAATGGTAGAAAAAAAGTTGAAAAAGAGATCACCTCAGCTAAAAGAGATGAACATTTTGATAGTTGAATGGTTTTAATAGCTGAAAGTATGCAGAAGTTACGCATTACCGAAAAACGTACGGAAGAATAAGAAAAATAAATAAAAAAACGAATAACAATAGTGGGACTGCTAAAGCATTCCCACTAATAAAATCAAATAACAATAGTGGGACTGCTAAAGCATTCCCACTAATAAATAAAATCGAACTAGAAAATGCATTTCCTGGGGAAAATGTGTGGGAATGCTGAATAGCTAAATTGCTAAAACGGCCGCCATCAAAACTGCCCCATCATACTGCCATCAAAACTGCCCCTTCAGAATTGCTCCATCAAAATTGTCCCCATTAAAACTGCCCCATCATATTGCCTGCCACCATCAAAACTGCCCCATCAGAATTGCTCCATCAAAATTGTCCCATCATATTGCCACCATCAGAATTGCCCCATCAAAACTGCCCCATCATATTGCCACCATCAAAACTGCCCCATCAGAATTGCCCCATCATATTACCACCATCAAAACTGCCACATCATATTGGCACCATCAAAACTGCCACCATCATATTGCCATCAAAACTGCCCCATCAGAATTGTCCCCATCAAAACTGCCCCATCATATTGCCACCATCAAAACTGTCCCATCAAAACTGCCCAATCATATTGCCACCATCAAAACTGCCCCATTAGAATTGCCCCATCAAAAATTTCCCCATCAAAACTGCCCCATCATATTGCCACCATCAAAACTGCCCCATCAGAATTGCCCCATCAAAACTGCCCCATCATATTGCCACCATCAAAACTGCCCCATCAGAATTGCCCCATCAAAACTGCCCCATTAGAATTGCCCCATCAAAAATTTCCCCATCAAAAATTTCCCCATCAAAACTGCCCCATCATATTGCCGCCATCAAAACTGCCCCATCAGAATTGCCCCATCAAAACTGCCCCATCATATTGCCACCATCAAAACTGCCCTATCAGAATTGCCCCATCAAAACTGCCCCATCAGAATTGCCCCATCAATACTGCCTATCAGAATTGCCCTATCAAAACTGCCCCATCATATTGCCACCATCAAAACTGCCCCATCAAAACTGCCCCATCAGAATTGCCCCATCAAAACTGCCCCGTCATATTGCCATCATCAAAATTGCCCCCATCAAAACTGCCCCATCATATTGCCACCTTTAAAACTGCTCCATAAAAATTGTCCCCATCAAAACTGCTCAATCATATTGCCACCATCAAAACTGCCCCATCAGAATTGCCCCATCAAAACTGCCCATCATATTGCCACCATCAAAACTGCCCCATCAGAATTGCCCCATCAAAACTGCCCCATCATATTCCTCTATTATAAATCAGTACATGGTGTGTCTGTCCCCTCCCCCGGGCTCTGTAATCAGAGCTGAGATGCTCCAGCCACCTCCCCCCCTGTGTATAACAGAAGCTTTGGTAACCATGGCAACAAAACAAACACAGTACACTCTGATTTATGGCTAAAATTTCCTGAAATGACCTCTAAACAAAAAGCTTTTTCTCAAAAACTGTAAAAGATATCAAACTGAAAAGATATAGCCAGATAGCTGAATATTTTGTGAACATTTTAAAGTTTGTTTGGTATCTCTAGGTCAAAGTATGAAGGAGCTGTAACTTTTGGGAGCGGAAGAAGAATTTAAGGATTTCAAGCATGCTCCCATTGACTTCAATGTTAAAAAAGTGTTAAAAAGCTTAATATTTTAAAAAGTATAAATGGTAGAAAAAAAGTTGAAAAAGAGCACACATCAGCTAAAAGAGACGAACATTTTAATAGTTGAATGGTTTTAATAGCTGAAAGTATGCAGAAGTTACGCAGAACCAAAAAACGTACGGAACTAGAAAATGCATTTCCTGGGGAAAATGCGTGGGAATGCTGAATAGCTAAATTGCTAAAATGGCCACCATCAAAACTGCCCCATCATACTGCCATCAAAACTGCCCCATCAGAATTGCCCCATCAAAATTGTCCCCATTAAAACTGCCCCATCATATTGCCACCATCAAAACTGCCCCATCAGAATTGCTCCATCAAAATTGTCCCATCATATTGCCACCATCAGAATTGTCCTATCAAAACTGCCCCATCATATTGCCACCATCAAAACTGCCCCATCAGAATTGCCCCATCATATTACCACCATCAAAACTGCCCCATCATATTGCCACCATCAAAACTGCCCCCATCATATTGCCATCAAAACTGCCCCATTAGAATTGCCCCATCAAAATTGTCCCCATCAAAACTGCCCCATCAAATTGCCACCATCAAAACTGCCCCATCAGAATTGCCCCATCAAAACTGCCCCATCATATTGCCACCATCAAAACTGCCCCCATCAAAACTGCCCCCATCAAAACTGCCCCATCAGAATTGCCCCATCAAAACTGCCCCATCAGAATTGCCCTATCAAAACTGCCCCATCATATTGCCACCATCAAAACTGCCCCATCAGAATTGCCCCATCAAAACTGCCCCATCAGAATTGCCCCATCAAAACTGCCCCATCATATTGCCACCATCAAAACTGCCCGATCAGAATTGCCCCATCACAACTGCCCCCATCATATTGCCCCCATCAAAACTGCCCCCATCAAAACTGCCCCATCATATTGCCACCTCTAAAACTGCTCCATAAAAATTGTCCCCATCAAAACTGCCCCATCATTTTGCCACCATCAAAACTGCCCCATCAGAATTGCCCAATCAAAACTGCCCCATCATATTGCCACCATCAAAACAGCCCCATCAGAATTACCCCATCAAAACTGCCCCATCATATTCCTCTATTATAAATCAGTACATGGTGTGTCTGTCCCCTCCCCCGGGCTCTTTAATCAGAGCTGAGATGCTCCAGCCACCTCCCCCCCCGTGTATAACAGAAGCTTTGGTCACCATGGCAACAAAACAAACACAGTACACTCTGATTAATAGCTAAAATTTCCTGAAATGACCTCTAAACAAAAAGCTTTTTCTCAAAAACTGTAAAAGATATCAAACCGAAAAGATATAGCCAGATAGCTGAATATTTTGTGAACATTTTAAAGTTTGTTTGGTGTCTCTAGGTGAAAGTATGAAGGAGCTGAAACTTTTGGGAGCGGAAGAAGAATTTAAGGATTTCAAGCATGCTCCCATTGACTTCAATGTAAAAAAAAGTGTTAAAAAGCTTAATATTTTAAAAAGTATAAATGGTAGAAAAAAAGTTGAAAAAGAGCACACATCAGCTATAAGAGACGAACATTTTAATAGTTGAATGGTTTTAATAGCTGAAAGTATGCAGAAGTTACGCAGAACCAAAAAACGTACGGAATAATAAGAAAAACTAGAACATGCATTTCCTGGGGAAAATGCGTGGGAATGCTGAATAGCTAAATTGCTAAAATGGCCGCCATCAAAACTGCCCCATCATACTGCCATTAAAACTGCCCCATCAGAATTGCCCCATCAAAATTGTCCCCAATAAAACTGCCCCATCATATTGCCACCATCAAAACTGCCCCCATTAAAACTGCCCCATCATATTGCCACCTTTAAAACTGCTCCATTAAAATTGTCCCCATCAAAACTGCCCCATCATATTGCCACCATGAAAACTGTCCCATCAGAATTGCCCCATCAAAACTGCCCCATCATATTGCCACCATGAAAACTGCCCCATCAGAATTGCCATATCAAAACTGCCCATCATATTGCCACCATCAAAACTGCCCCATCAGAATTGTCCCATCAAAACTGCCCCATCATATTGCCACCATCAAAACTGACCCATCATAATTGCCACCAATAAAACTGCCCCATCATAATTGCCCCATCAAAACTGCCCCATCAGAATTGCCCTATCAAAACTGCCCCATCATATTCCTCTATTATAAATCAGTACATCGTGTGTCTGTCCCCTCCCCCGGGCTCTGTATTCAGAGCTGAGATGCTCCAGCCACCTCCCCCCTGTGTATAACAGAATCTTTTTATAACCATGGCAACAAAACAAACACAGTACACTCTGATTAATGGCTAAAATTTCCTGAAATGACCTCTAAACAAAAAGCTTTTTCTCAAAAACTGTAAAAGATATCAAACTGAAAAGATATAGCCAGATAGCTGAATATTTTGTGAACATTTTAAAGTTTGTTTGGTGTCTCTAGGTGAAAGTATGAAGGAGCTGAAACTTTTGGGAGCAGAAGAAGAATTTAAGGATTTCAAGCATGCTCCCATTGACTTCAATGTTAAAAAAAAAGTGTTAAAAAGCTTAATATTTTAAAAAGTATAAATGGTAGAAAAAAAGTTGAAAAAGAGCACACATCAGCTAAAAGAGACGAACATTTTAATAGTTGAATGGTTTTAATAGCTGAAAGTATGCAGAAGTTACGCACAGCCAAAAAACGTACGGAATAAAATTAAAATTAAAATTAAAAATAAAAAAAATAGAATAACAATAGTGGGACTGCTAAAGCATTCCCACTAATTAGTAAAACCGGAAATCGAATTGTGGCCATTTTCTTGTGGTACGCTGTGTTGAGCAGCCACGGCCATCTTCCTATAGCCATTACCATATATTAGCAGCGGCCATTTTCTTAGTAGCAAAAGGAGAAGACCTTCTCTGGTGACAGTTCTGAACTAGGAATACTCATACTGATTAAAGCTAAGGATTCAAGCCGAGTTTCATTTAATGGCATTGTGTGACTCCTTCCCCAAAATTAGACAGCTACTTCCGCTATCTGAGATTAAAATAAAGGCTAAAAAAACTATTACTAGAAAAATTTTATTTACTTATCAAGATAGACTTAGCTTTAAAAATATGTGAAATTAAAATACTGCGCTTAATACAAAACCTGCCTGAGCTGCGACTAAAAAGTAGTAAACCGCATAATCTGTAAAATAAGAAAGTCGCGCTTAAAATGTGAAAAAAGGCCAGAATCGAATGTCTCTAGCCTAGAGGGATATATGCACAAAAAGTGATAATCACTGTGCCTAAAAATTAAATTAGTAATAGTGAAACACAGGAATTGCTCCTATGTCTACACAAATGTGAATAAATGAACAGTGTTAAAATGTGATAAAGTGACAAATATATACCTCAAAACACTCTACCAAAAATATAACAAACTAGCGTCACTGTGAAACATAGATATCTCAGAAACACCATAAAATAATATATGTGGATTGAAAAAACACAAATCTTCAAAGTGCAAATGATGTCCCTGACTGCGATCGCCGCCAACATTCACATAGCGTGTATCTTTAAATATGGCACCGCGGAGTTCGAAGGGACTCGGGGCGCTCGTTCAGCTGAACGAGCGCCGTCGAGAACACAGTGACTGGGCGGAGCCGAGATACACATAGCTGAGGGTTCTCGGCTCTTCTTGGCGCCGTTCACAGTCCCGCCCAGTCCCGCCATTGGACCTCTGTTATGTCCATCATAGGGACTGGGCGTGACTGTGAACGGCGCTGAGAAGAGCCGAGAACCAATCTCAGCACATTAACGTCACTAGTGTTTATCCCACAAGTATCAGGGCCAGCGCCACTATTTCATCTCTACCTTAGGGGTAAATTCAGTTTTTATATATTCACTATTTTAAGTGGCAGCTTTTTATTTATATTTTTATGTGCATTATATATTTTTATTTTATATTTTTTCCATTTACAGCGCAGTGGTGGTAGGACAGATTTTTGGGCGGTTTATATTTGTTCACCTACAGTTTTTATAAAGATGAATTAATATATGAAAACCACTGCCATAAAAATGTGAAAAAACCAAAGTGCGTGTGTGCAATTAAAGTGCAATCAAATATAATAAATGCAGTTTGCAACAGGATCTAATAGTGTTCACATCACACTCATAAATAGAAAAGCTAGACTTTTACTTAAATTAATTTATTTATCAATGCCCCTGGATCGATTCACCAGTTCATTAATTAATTATGTAAATGGATGCAGGCCCTATAAAACCCCATTCCTGTAAAGTGCTGGGAAAGAATATGGGACTCTACTTCTAAATCCTCCCGCTGTGTGGTGCATAAAGAGAATGTCTATAAGATTTTGATGTTTTGGTATAAAATGCCCGAGATGTTGCATGCCTGCAATCCCAAGCTATCTGAACTATGCTGGGGAGGTGGTCAGGGAAAGGGCTCTATATGTCACATATTTTGGCAATGCCCTAACATTCAACCTTTTTGGTCTTGTGTGAAGTATATACTTGACAAGATTCTAGATGTGTCCTTACCCTTAGACCCTATCCATTATTTTTTAGGCTTGTCATTCCATTATATATTCAAACAGTCCAAAAAATTAGTGAACCATAATCTAACAGCTGCTAGGAGAACAATTTGCCTGCACTGGTCGTCCATAGCAAACCACCCCACACCCAGCTATTGGATACTATTACAGCCATTCATAGAATGGAACATCTCACAGCAAAACTAGCTGATATACTGGAACAGTTTAATGAAATTTTGGGTGAATCAGTACTTTAAATATGATTGTTAATTCTACCTCCACATATTTAAATAGGATTTCTATGGAATTGGTTGTGCTTCATTGTACGGTTGATATCCATCCATCGGAACATACAAAGTTATATGAGTTTTTTTTTTTTTAAGTACAGATATCTTCTATGTCAATGTCAGCTTTTGTGAGACTTGTGAGAATGCTATCTTATATTGTCCATTTCCTGTTTTCTCATTATTGTTCCTGCCCACGGCCATCCCATTGTATATAAATTGTGTACAGCTACTCCTATGGTCATAGGTTGATAAAGGAACCATCCAGAGTTCCGAAACACGTCCCTTCTTATGACCTCATCCGCTCTGCGCTGCGGTCCACTTTTGCTGTCCCTCAGCTCTGACATCACTTCCCAGTCTCCTCCTTCTCTCCTTGGATTATGTTAGTTCCACTGGCGCTCCAACGTCTTGGACACTCTGCTGCTGACTGTAACTGGATTCGCAGTGTGTCACACATGAACAAGCCTGAGGACTTCCTTGTGCCGTGACCCCTTCCAATGCTGCAGAACGCATTCACCCACACATTCTCACAATGTGCCTTTTTTGTCTCCTTATCTTGTAAATGTTTTTAATCCCATTGGGGATATTAAAATATGTTTACTTCTGCACTTAGAGGTGCCTTTTCTCTGTTTGTGTTTTCATAGAAACTGCTTCATTCTGTAAGCTGGAGCCATAAGTGTTGAAGAATTCTTCATATCACTGCCACCACCATTACTATTGGACTTTTGTATAGAGAAATTTTTTTATTTTGTTGAAGCTCTGAGCGCCCTAACCATCCTCTTTTACTGTATCTGTACTGTTTGCAATGTACTGTTCTGTAATTTTGTTATATCCAATAAAAATACAACTATCACAAACAAATTACATTGGCAAAACAAGAAACATAAGTACTTAGTGTGGTACAATCATAAAGAATTTTTGGTCACTGGAAAGCTCCATGAGCTGTAAAAAAGTCAGCCTTGGGTATGCAGTACATTAGAGGGGAATCATTACAAGGTGTAATTGGAATAAAATAAATATTTTGATGAATATATAAAGACTTTTGGAAGGAAGCTGACATCAGTTGTTTCGTCAAATTAGGCAACTCTTTTTGCTTTCTCAATGCAAACACGAGAAAAAATAAATCCATCTCCTTATCTGTCTAGAGACATATTGCAGAACTGTAATGATTATCTTTCTCTCAGAAGATAATATAAATCTAATTTAAATTAGATAGCACAATCCTACAAGTAATTAAATTAGATTTGTTTGTGTTTCAATAGAACATATACTATTTAGAACACTAATGTTTTTTTTTTTTCTGAAAATCAAGCAGGCCAAATATACAACATACAGTATTTGTCAATAATTGCTTGTTGTTAAACAAATAAGATTACTATATTGTAAGTAGATACTCTCTCATGTAATATTTATAATAACTGTAACCTAGGGATGTTTACTAACATATTTATAACACCATCTGTGGCAGGGTTCTGGATTAAATAGACACTCCTCTTGTACATGCAGGGCAAAGAAACAGTGTCTATGCAAAGCATCATTCCTTTTATATCCCCTTATATCCAATTTACTAGCATTCCCACACCAGTCCTTTTAACTTTTCAGCTGGCAAAAATATCCAGCACTATTGGGAAAATATGTGACCTCTCTCCCTATGCAAGTGCTCAGATCTATCAGCCAATTGCTAGATCTGAGCACTGTCACAAGATCATCATCACAACTCATTGATACAGCTG
The DNA here is from genome assembly GCA_037952925.1 of Lithobates clamitans. NCBI lineage: Eukaryota > Metazoa > Chordata > Amphibia > Anura > Ranidae > Lithobates > Lithobates clamitans. Next base: position 3,290,763 of record JBBGZY010000314.1, read on the forward strand.
ATTTTACAGCTGATTTTAGTGCTACAGAAAAAGAAACAGCAAGGGGTGCAGGTGATGTGAGTTTAAAGTGGTATGGGGCCCCTTACATAGACACTTCCATTTTGCCTTGGATGGGTAAGGTGACAGAGAGTGTTACTAAACCCACAACAGTAAAATCAGTCTGTATATGCAGTAATGCATGCTTGTTATACTCACTGTGGACCCTAAGGGGTTAATCGTCTGCATTGTATAAAAAGGCTGCTTGATCTTGATCTCTAAACTATAGTACCCTTTCTAACCAATGAAACCACAAAGCTCCTGATTCATTCTCTTGTTATCTCTCGCCTCGACTACTGCAGGGGGTTGAAGAAAAGTGAGTTTGAGGAGAGAGGCTGCAATTGTGAAAAGGAGAGGTAGAGAGTGCATGTTTCAGAGAGGAAGGTGAGATAATTTGGAAATGAGGTCACCTGCTGTTTGCTCTGAGAAAAATGGCTGAAGTGCAAGAGCGGAAGTGCCACTTATTTAAAGAACCCCCTGTATGTGCAGCCCCCTGTATGTGTTCCCCCATAAAGAAGGCCTTGTTTTTATACTGTGTTGGGTGTGGGTTGTATCTGGCAATTAATCAACCAGGAGGTAATATTAGGCACACAGCTAGCAGAGCAAGTCTTTTCACATCACATTCAAACTGCAAGAGGACTAAAAGGCCAAAATTGTAAAGATAAGGGAACCCATAATTTAGGTAAGACTTAATAGCTAAATAAACATTGAAATAATGTGAGCATGGCTACAGATGGAGTTGAAACAGCGGTGACAAACAGGTTTACCAAATATGCATGTGAACAGTCAGTCAATGTTCAGTTTGAAGGAGATGGGAGTATAAACACAGATTTACCAAATATGCATGTGAGCAGTCAGTCAATGTTCAGTTTGAAGGAGATGGGAGTATAAATGCAGATTTATGTTAGAATGAAACAGCAGACAGCTGACGACCTATGGATGGTAACTAGGAGAATTCCTACACAGAACACTAAGAAACATAAGCCTCCGCTCTCTGCACGCTCTTCTGGCCTAAACCAAATTAACTATCTCCTTGCTCAATTGAAAATGTCACAAGGAGATACCACAGATGTATTCCTTAAAGTGATTGTAAGCCTTCGTTTTTTTTAATTTAAAATAAAAAATATGTCATACTTGTCTCCACTGTGCAGCTCGTTTTGCACAGAGTGTCCCCAATCGTCCTCTTCTGGGGTCCCTCGGCAGCTATTGTGGCTTCTCCCCATATCAGATAACCCCCCCAGGAGAAGCGCTCTCCCGGGGGGGTTACTTTGCGGGTGCGCTCCCGAGTCCAGCATTCAGCGTCCATAGACACGAATTCCAGACTTGCCCCTGCCCCCCGGCACCCGCGTCATTGGATTTGCTTGACAGCGGCAGGAGCCAATCGCTGCGCTGCTACCAATCTATCCAATCAAGAGCTGGAACCCCATGCAGAGAGGGACAGCGCATCTCCGCCAACGGAAATATGGGCTCAGGTAAGTAAAACGGGGGGCTGGGGGGCCAATCACTGCCAGGTGTTTTTTCACCTTAATGCATAGGATGCATTAAGGTGAAAAAACACGGGGGTTTACAACCCCTTTAAAAGGTATATAAATATGTGTTATATGCATGCCTTTGAAGAAAATGCTAAGGTTTATTGGTGGGAAAGTTTGTTTGGTCACAATGTTAAAGTAATTGCTTTTTGGATATTTTACTTTATTGTTACATTGTTCATATTCATTACTATTTTTATTTTCTTATGATAATCATGTATTGCAAGGTTAAGAAACTACGTTCTAAGATAGAATATGTGTTGAAGTAAGGTGTAAAGTTTGTTCTGGGATTCCTTGGTTCCACTTGGTTCCACATAGGTCCAAAGGATAAGGAAGTGACAGTGTTTTGCCTCAGGTCACTTCTGAATCCAATCTGAGAACTGGAAGCTCTTTTTTCTGATTTGTTGAATTCTGCTGCAATATTGAGTGTATATGTCTAGTAATGAAAACTGCTGCTAGAAAACACTTATTTCTGCATACTTATCCACTTGATATCCTACCCATAGTAATATGATGCCCGCAGGAGGGATCTCCCATCCTGAGCAGGCGTCAAATGACGTCCTGGGCTTCCCGGTCATCTAGGGGGGCGCGCGCTGTCCGCCAGGCACCCGCGATTACCCAATAACAGAGCAGGACCATGGATCTGTGTGTGTGAACACACAGATCCACGTCGTATCAGGTGAGAGGAGACCAATCGTGTGTTCCCAGTACAGAGGAACACTGATCGGTCTCCTCACTTGCTAGGTAACACATTTAACCCCCTAGTGTTAACCCCTTCCCTGCCAGTGACATTTATACAGTAATCAGTGCATTTTTATAGCACTGCTCGCTGTATAAATGTGAATGGTCCCAAAAGAGTGTCAATAGTGTCCGATGTGTCTGCCTTAATGTCGCATTCATGATAAAACGATCGCCGCCATTACTAGTAAAAAAATAAAAATAATAAAAATGCCATAAAACTATCCCCTATTTTGTAGACACTATAACTTTTGCACAAACCAATCAATATAAGCTTATTGCAATTTTTTTATCAAAAATATGTAGAAGAATACATATCAGCCTAAACTGAGGAAATTTTTTTTTTTTTTTTTAAATTGGAATATTTATTATAGCAAAAAGTAAAAAATATTGTGTTTTTTTCAAACTTGTAAATACTTGTTCCCAACAAATAAAGCTTTCTTTTGGTGCTATTTGATCACCTCTGGGGTTTTTATTTTTTACGCTATAAACAAAAAAAGAGTCACAATTTTGAAAAAAGCAATATTTTTTGTTCTAATAAATATCCCCAAAAAATATATAAAAAATATATAAAAAAAGCAATTTTTTTTTCTCAGTTTAGGCCGATTTGCATTCTTCTACATATTTTTGGTAAAAAAATTGCATTAAGCGTATATTGATTGGTTTGCGCAAAAGTTATAGCGTCTACAAAATAGGGGATAATAAAAATGTATGAAAGGAATCCGCGCTTAGGATATATCTAACTGCTACTTCCCTATAGAAAAGTCCCACCAAGGTGAAACCCAATCAAAGTATAAAAAACATCAAACAAGGGGAATGGCGTTGTTATGTGTGAAAAAAAAAAAAAACAGAAAAAGAAACATGCATATATAACTATTTATAGTATGTGTACTACCAAGTGAACATATATATATATATGTGCATATATATAAGATGTACAGACTATGTATATCCAGCAAGAATAAATCCTTCCTAACATGTAACCATAAAAAGTGACATTTGCTTAAAAATTATTATGTGCAGGAAAAAAGGAATAAATTAAACGTATAAAAGTGTATATAACTCCAGTCCTGGAACTGGAGTTGAGTTACACTGCCGTAGAGTGGATGATCTTTTTGCCCTGAAGCTGGAAACTAGGTGGATATCATAGCTTTTAGACTGGGATCACATCAACTATACTTTACGCTTGTACCCCTGCAGGGGTGAAGCGCTCTGGTGAGTGAAAGCACAAGAGGGGAGCACAGTCACTTTTGTCAGCACTTTCTCTGCTTATCCTCGGTTAAAAACATTTCACTAACTGATAGAAGCACTATGTCACTTTATATGGACACTTATTTTTATTTTTATTATTTTGCTGTCTCATTATTGGACATCACCCACAGCAGCTACACTATGTTTATACTTTGATATTTATCACAACAGTTTGTTTTTTGCTGACTGATGGGCATTTAACATCAGTTGATGTTATTTATTTATTGATTGCATTTTCATATATACACTTTTATACTTTTAATTTATTCCTTATTTCCTGCACATATTAATTTTATAGCACATGTCACTTTTTATGGTTACATGTTAGGAAGGATTTATTCTTGCTGGATATACATAGTCTGTACTTCTTATATATATGCACACACACATATATATATATGTCCACTTGGTAGTACACATACTATAAATAGTTATATATGCACTTTTTTTTGTTTTTTTTCACACATAACAGCGCCATTCCCCTTGTTTGATGTTTCTTATACTTTGATAGGGGATAGACTTATGGTATTTTTATTATATTTTTTTCTTTTATTAGTAATGGCGGCTATCTGCAATTTTATTGTGACTGCGACGTTATGGCAAACACTTTTGACACTATTTTGGGACCATTGTCATTTAAACAGCGATCAGTGCTATAAAAATGCACTGATTACTGTGTAAATGACACTGACAGGGAAGGGGTTAAACACTAAGGGGCGATCAAGAGGTTTAAACGTGTCCTAGGGAGTGATTCTAACTGTGGGGGGCGATGGTCTCACTACAACATGACAGAGATCACTGCTCCCGATGACAGGGAGCAGTAGATCTCTGTCATGTTGCTAGGCAGAACAGGGAAATGCTTTGTTTATATAGGCATCTCCCCGTTCTGCCGCCCTGTGACACGATCGCGGCCCCCAGTGGACATCGAGTCCACAGGACCTGCGGGCACACTCACGGAGTAAGCGGCAGGCGTGCGCACCCACAATGCTGTGATTTAAAGGGGACATACCTGTACACCCATTTGCCCAGCCGTGACATTGTGCCGACGTATATTGTTGTGCGCTGGTCGGCAAGGGGTTAAATACCTCCAATGGTTAAGAAAGACTTTATCTAGTAGTGAGGTGTTTCTGTGGTTATTCATGCTGACTGGAGAAGTATCTGCCCCCTATTTACGCCTCTATCCAGATTTTCTAAAAATTGTTAAAACAATGCATGGAAATCATTTTGTTCTAAAGCTATGCAGGAAATTCTGGAATTATTACTGAAGCTTTAACAAGCCATCACTTCGAAAACACTTCTCTACCTTTATGCAGGCTGAAGGGAGACACCTGTTGTAAAAGTTCCTGAGAAAGCCTAGAGGAAAAGAGCTATAATGCCAACCTGAGGCCTGAAAGTCCAGTGAACATCATGCGAGAGAGATTTGATGTACCAGCTTGAAGACCCGAAGGTTGATTTCTTTGTTTCTTTGTAACATCAGTTCCAGTTTGTTTGTGGATGTCAAGTTTTGTCCTTAATGAGAGGCAAGTTCTTAAGGGGTGGTAGATCTCTTCTGGATGCATGAATAGATACAGAATATTTGGAGGTATTTTTAGAAGTTAGAAAATGAACTTGAGGAGTTCATGATGTGAAATCTGGAAAACTTTTAAACATTTGCAAGGCTCAATACAAGAGAGACCTTTTTGTTTTTATTTTTTGCTAAGGGCTATTTTATTACCTTAAAGACTGTTATGCTCTTTTATCTTTTCATGGACATTTGCTATACAATTGGGATAACAGTTGAGCTGATATATCATTATACAGCCATATGTTAATTCAATGTGTATATTGTTTTTATATTTCTATATATGCTTATAAAGATAGTCCAATGCAATTATAGGAAAGTAGTTCAGGATGATGCATATTGAAAGCAAGATTCAAAATTGTGACAAATGAGAGGAAATTGTTAGGGTTATGCTTTATTTAAATGTTATATGGTCATGCTTAATTGAATTTTGGAGTTAGACTTGAAACTTCTAATTCCTGCAACTCAGACATTTTTGTTTTCGAGGATGTAAGCTTCCTTCCGTTGTTATTTAAAGCCTGCGAACATTTGTGTTTTCCTGTTATTTCTGTTTATTCAAGGTTCTCCTTTGCAGCCATTGGCTCCTGCTGCTGTCCATCAAATTCATTGATAGGGCGGGGCCGAGTCTTGCATTCTGCGTGAATGGACACAGATGCAGGACTCGGGAGAGTGCCAGCACTGGTGTCCACCGAGGAGAGCGCTTCTCCAACATGGACACTCAAAGCAGGGATGAGCCACCAGCGCCGCTGAGGAGGTCTGGGGGACACCAGAAGAGGAGAATCGGGGCCACTCTGTGCAAAACAAACTGCACAGTGGAGGTAACTATGACATGTTTGTTTAAAAAAAAAATGAGGGTTTACAACCCCTTTAATGTATTGACATTTTAACATAAGTTTGTGCATTAAACAACATGCCTTTTGTTTTGCTGTCTGTGAAAAAGGGACAAGCTCATTGTGAGGGTGAAGGGAATTTATGTTATAATTAAAATTATGATGCTCCATATATTGAACGTACCCAAAAACATCCTAGCTAGTAAAAAATAAGATTGAATTATTATCTGATCTCATATATCCACATACCCACAAGAACCTACTTCTAGATACATAATATTTTTGCCAGCACTCTCATGCACGGCAAAAAACACTTCTGAACCACACTCCAGAGTGATCCGATATGCAATTACTTCCCAATGTTTTGGATCAATCCACATGTAAAAGAATTTGAAGACTCACATAGTGTAAACCAGCACGGCAAGTTTATTTAAAACCACTACAAACTTCCATAAAAGCACTCACATTTTAAAGGATAAATGCCAGCAATGAAAACCAGTGTAGCTCACAGCAACTTCAAATTCAGTGGAAACACTCAAAGCAACAAATGGTCACGGCGGACCCGAGGTGTGCTAATGCCCAGACTCACGGTCTCTCTCGCCCCCCTTCGTGGTGCGCCGTACAATCAAATCTCTCCTTCCTCTAGTGCGGCTCTCAGCGTTGCTCGTCCCTTCTCATAGCCACGAGCTATGAGTCCGCCGTGACCATTTGTCACACTATGTGAGTCTTCAAATTCTTTTACATGTGGATTGATCCAAAACATTGGGAAGTAATTGCATATCGGATCACTCTGGAGTGTGGTTCAGAAGCGCTTTTTGCCGTGCATGAGAGTGCTGGCAAAAATATTTGGTGAGTGAGATTCCATTGGGAGTGGATTCACGTTTTCACAGGGGTGAGGTGAAAGACACATGGAGTTTATCAAGATCACTGCACCTTAGAAGATTTTTGTTGATTTTTTTGTCACTAATTAAATCACGCATTTTTTGTCACAAAAGATTTAAGGACTGAATTTTATATTTTGAACTGTTTTTCATATTTTGCACTATTTTTTATCCTGTATGTCACATTTTTTTGGTGATTCATTTGCTATTAGATTGGTGTAATTAACATTATTATTTTTCACTGTCACATAGAAATTATTTGTGCATGGTATTATTACACTATTCAGTTTATTCATGTATATACACTCAGATGTAGTTCATCATTTGATGGTAATCTAGCACTTATCATCTTTCACCATTGGGGATGTGAGCGCCTCTTATTTGATCCTATGTATCTAGAAGTAGGTTCTTGTGGGTATATGGATATATGAGATCAGATAATAATTCAGCTTCGTAGTTTTTTAAAGGGGCAGCACGCTTTTTCACTTTACATTAAGTATAAGAAGTTATTCTTTTGCACATTGAGTGGTCCATTCACTGGATCTCACTCCTCATTTTTTCACTCTATCCATCAGCGCAGTGGGGGTGGTTTTGAATTGAGGGCGGTGTACTAATTCAGATTACCCACTTTATAGTTATAAAAAATAAGATTGCTATGAGTAAAACTGGTACACAAAGATTGACTGCATTGGGAAACAACCTTCAGGTCTGCCCAGCACACTATAACACACACCCCTGGATGGTTGAATATGTTGGAAACAGCTCTTGGCAGTGGAACATATGATAGGCTAGTGTTTTTGTTGAATTTGCATTTTTTTCTTGCAAAAGAAGTTGCCACCAAAAATATTTGCTTATACTCCCACGCATACACAAACTCCCCACACATACTCTGCGTTGGCATGCAAATACATGTTTGATCAACACAAAATGCACTATTTAAAGAAAAGATTTTCTGTTGACAGCCAGGCTGTGTTAACCTAATTAAAAGCTTGTCATCTAATGTCTATGCCCAGCTTTGTTGGCTGTTAAAGTATATGTAAGCCCTTACCTTGTAAAGCAATCCATTCAGCTTAAAATAGAAATAAAAGGCAAAGCATTGGTGTATATACTGTACATAAATAAAAACAATCTAAATACATTTCCTCCCCCTTTTTATTCAGTAATTGATCACGTACCTCCTGTTTTCAGATGCATAAGGAGCTCAGAGAGCTAGAGGAGGAGAAACATCAGTACACTGGTCTTCAGCAGTGTACAAGTGACAAGCCTGATCATTGGAAGAGAGCAGGTTGAGATCCTAACACAACCAGAAAATTGACCACGCTGTGCTCTCATGTCTAGCATGGTCATTTTTTTTAGGAAAGCTAAGGGAATGGAAGCAAAACCAGGTATTTCACTCAAAGGAAGCAATACAAAGAGAAAGGTTTACTTTTTCATACATGGTACACCGGGCACATACACTATATTACCAAAAGTATTGGGACACCTGCCTTTACACGCACAAGAACTTTAATGGTATCCCAGTCTTAGTCCGTAGTGTTCAATATAAAGTTGACCCACCCTTTGCAGCTATAACAGCTTTAACTCTTTTGGGAAGACTGTCCACAAGGTTTAAGAGTATGTCTATGGGAGTGTTTGACCATTCTTCCAGAAGCGAATCAAGTGTATCAAGAATATGAAATGTTGAGTTTACATATTCTATAGCATTTAAGTGCCTTGTACATGAACATTATTGTTTGTAAGAGTGCACATTAATATATGTCTATAGAAAACTCCCAGAGCAGTTGAATTTTTAGCAAACTCTAGACAATATTATTAAATCTATGGCAGCTTAAAATAACAGATACATGTTTCACTTACAGAAGATAGCATCTTCAGTTATGATATTGCTGTATGTAATTGTATTGCCTGATTAGCAATGTAATTTCATTATATTTATATAGGACAACAATGCTTCCTGTTATAAACATCCACCCAGGAGCTGTATTTCTGGAGTTTTTTATACTTATTACTGAGTCAGCTTCTATTTCAGCTCAAGAAACTATGTGATCTGTGGATTGCAGTATCATTTGTTAAGCAAAATTGTGCCTATGGTTGAATAATTAGTGCATGATAATATTTATTCATAATTGATTTTGTCATGTAGGATTAGTAAAATAAATGTATTATTACAGAGCTGGTTCCAATGATGTAGCTTTTCTCACTTCATGTTGTATCTTGTCATTTCTGAAAAATAAAAAAACATTTTTTATTTAACAAACTGGTTTAAAGCTGCTATGGCAAGAATGTCAAGCTAAGTTCAGTTATGCAAGTAGAAAGCTTACAAAAGAAGTGTATCTTTAGTGTGACACCATTTGTTCCATATAACCTAAATGATTGATGTACAGGGTTAGACAAGCATAAGCCTCACATTGTTTGTCTCCTTAAGTGACCTTACACTGATGATCTTCCATTAAATACTAGTGAAACAAGAAAACATTGGTGCCTGTTTTAGCACTTTTATCAGCCAGAAACTTACCTTCTAACTGGACATAATCCATCAGATTTTTCTAAATATCTTGAAGTAATACATAGTAAAATAATGTTTTTTTATATTGTTACATGTAGCTAATATTATCAACAAACATGAAATTGCACATAGTTGTTTTGAAACTATCTAAGCCTAGGTTCACGTTATTGTGGGTCCGGTGTGCCATGTTTGCGAAGACACAGCAACCCATTCATTTGAATGGACTGATGTACCTGCAGGAAATGCAGGGAAAAGCTTCCCAATATTTTTTCCACCCACACACAGGTGCCTGTGGGTGCAGGAATTAGGGCAATTTACACACGTTCCTCCACCTGCAATAGTGTGAACCTAGCCTAAGAAATGTTATTTTATCCCCCAATTCTCTACTAAATATAAAATTTAAAAATCAACTAAACTGTCAGTTCATTTGATCTGCTCCTGTAGTTTCTTTTTTTTCATTGAAATATTAGGGGACCTTAAAAATTGTGGACCCCCTCTCCCATTGAAAACAACAGCCTGACGCTGCAGGTTGTAGATCTCTTCTGTATTTCCAGTGCTCCCAAGAAGAATTGGTAGAGATGCTGATACAATTCAATATGGCTATTATCATTAGGAATGTGTTTCATGAATATCTGCTCCCCCTTCCTCTCAGAAACATGAGCTAAAGACTAAAGGGTATTGGTCTCTGCTGCCCCTCTACTGCTTAGTAGAAATAGTGCCAAAATATAAGGAAGTTCATGCATGGTAAAATGTAGAGTGATTATTTGTGCTACAACTGACAGGTGAAAATACAGAAACATATGTTTCCTATGTTCTTAATTGGTGATCGTAATTCTAAATGATACCATTTAGGATTCATATCAAATTAAAAGCTTAGACTGCACTGAAACAGAAATAAAATTGACAGAGCAATTTTTGGCTAAACAAACAGACATATTAGCAGTCAGGAATTTTTTTAAATAACCTCCCGAATGCCTCCCAAATTCAGAAGCTACAGTACACTGATGAATTAATGTATTCAAGCTCATTGTTTCAAACAATATAAGATATGACTCAGAACTACAGGATACTGATTTGGTGGTTCATAGATATGTCATACCATTCCATCATCATTTGATTATTGAAACTCAGCAACCAGAAGTGACACATGGTTTCAGACTGTGTGGTCCTGCTGAAGATTGGACTGAAACAATGGCAAAACTACTATTTTTGTAATCCATTATCCAGTGCTAAAATAGGTAATTGTTAGTTTTAATTTTTTTATTATTTACTTTTTTTTTCAAACAAATTTTTATTCAGGTAAAATATAGAGTTTACAGAAGGTATAGACATTAGTCATATAGTAAGGTACAATAACCTTTGGTAGAACAACATATAATCCAGGTTGTCCCTGCTTAAACTATTACAGAAATAGGTAATTACATCTCCATCAGTAATAGTACAGAATCTGAGATAAAATAAAAAATAAAATAAAAAGGGGGGGAGCAAACATTAGTAAGTTTGAGTAGGTATTCAAGGACCTGATGTAAGAGTATGGATAGACCTACTGTTTAAAATCTTATCTGTGTTAGAAACAAGAGAACCCTGGTCACATGTAGGCAGCTTTATGTCATTTACAAGGGAAGGTGTGTTATTCTATAGTTCTCAGGAGGCACATAGGTCATAGTGGGTGTGAGAGGAAATGGATCCATATGTACCACGTACTGTATCTCATGGATGTTTATAAGCTGAGCAGGACGTTGGTTACGATACAAGCAAAATGGCCATTTGGAGATGGCGTATTAAAGAGAGATAGGGTAGAGGGGAAAATAAAAGGGGAAGAGAGGAAAGAGAAAAAAATGGGGGGGAGGGAGATAACCCTGTTTGTAAGTATAAGGAATAAGGGAGAGGGAGAGGGGGCGGGTGGGGTGCTGTCTCCGCTCCCCTCCAAATATTGTTGTATTTGTTTTGATCTCAGCGGGGTCATATATGGGCTTTTGAGGGGGGACAACCTATGTGGGGAAGGGGGCTACAGGTATGGTCTGGTGTGTGTGGTTATGCTTATCTGATGAGAAGAGGACATATTGTTGTGTATAATCTTCTATTTTGTTGGGAGAATTCTGGGGCTGTTTGAATGTGAGTCCAGCATGCCCATTTCAAACTAAATTTTGTAGGTGAATCCCAGGCTATATGTTATTATTATTATTATTATTATTATTATTATTATTATTATTATTAGTGTGTGTGTGTGTGTATTCACCAGTACTTTGTAGGGAGGCTTAGATTGTATAAAATATAAAAGTGGTGTATTTTAGTTGTTTATAACCACTTATTTAGGGTGTGACTCATGTTTTAAAAGAAAAAAAAAGTCTCCCAGCCATTAGCACTGCAATAGTTTTAAAAACTTTATCATAGATTTATCAGCTGCTTTTTATGTTTAACCACCTCAATACAAGGCACTGTCACCCCATTCCTTCCCAGGCCATTTTTCAGCTTTCAGCACTGTTGAGCTTTGAATGACAATTGCACGGTCATGCAACTCTGTATCCAAATTACATTTTTAATCCTGATTTTTTTCACAGAAATAGAGCTTTCTTTTGGTGGTATTTAATTACTGCTGGGTTTTTTATTTTTTGCAAAAAAAAAGAAAAAAGCCCAAACATTTTGAAAAAAAAGTTTTTCTTAGTATCTGTCAGTAGATTTTGTAAATCAGTAATTTTTCTCCTTCACTGATGTGCGCTAATGAGACAGCACTGATGGTTACTGATGAGGTGGCACTGAAGGGTACTGATTAGGCGGCACTAATGAGGAGGCACTATTATGCCACAGTGATTGGCACTGATAGGTGGCACTATTATGCCACAGTGACTGGCACTGATAGGTGGCACTGGTGGGCACTGATAGGCATCACTGGTGGGCACTGATAGGCAGCACAGATAGGCAGCACTGATGGACACTAATAGGCGGCACTGATAGGTGGCACTGGTGGGAACTGATAGGCATCACTGGTGGGCACTGATAGGCAGCACACATAGGCAGCGCTGATGGACAGTGATGGGTAGCACTGATGGGCACTGATGGGCAGCACTAATGAGCAGGCACTGATGGGCACTAAAAGGCAGCACTAAGTGGCACCAGTAATAGGCATTGATTTGTGTCACTGATGGGAACTGATTTGTGTCACTGATGAGCATTCATGGGCACTGATTAATGGCACTCATTGACACTGATTGGTGGCACTGCTGCAGCTTTTCTGTAATCAGGGCACTGATGATCAGTGCCCTGATTACCTTCCCTGTTCTCCGATGCGAGAAGATTCTGCTGATCAGCTCTCCTCACCACACACTGTCAGTGTGAGGCGAGGAGAGACAATTTATGGCACTTCCGCATTTACATGTGACCGGCTGTGATTGAACACAGCCGATCACCTGGTTAAAGAGCCGCATCAGCGGCTCTTTACAGAGATTGGAGTCGCGCCGCGTCCTAGCAACATGGGAGCGCGAGAGTGGCCATTCTGGCACGCTGTAATATGACGTCCACCTAGAACGAGAGCCGCACCGTCCCTCCATCATTTGACAATGGGCGGGCGGCAAGTGGTTAATTAAATTTAATTTTTATTTTAAAATAGAAACCATTTATACAGAGTTTCCACATAGGCAAGTGATATAACAAATAGCCTCATCAGAATTGATTGAACAAAATAGTTGACATAAACACAAAAAAAAGAAAACTATCTATGGGGTAGCCAGTAAAAACCTTATACTGTAGCCATAAGTAGAAGGAGAGCAGCACATACTGTAACCTGGCATTAGCCTGTGTAAAGACAAAAACAGAAAAGTCTAAAGCAGTAACCTGAAAATTGCCACTATGAACCATGGACCAAAGGCTGTAGTTTCTCCAAATAAACAAACCACAACAAGTACATAAAAAAATCAAAGAAGGCAAAAAAAAAAGAGAAGGAAAGGCCAAAGAAGTAAAGCCTCAATAGGAAGATAGAAGGGAGAGCAAGGAGTGGGAAAGTGTAGTAATAAACACCATGCAGGTAGTTCTAGAATGAACTTCAAAATAGTCCCAGGGTCCCCAAACCTGTCCATGGATACAGAGTGTGATATTTAATCTGTTCATGGGAGCCTCTATAAGCCTCCATCTCTCAAATACGGGAATGGAATGTAGAAGGGCTATAAAGTTGTCATAATGAAAGTCTATCAGACATGTGGCAGCCATTAACACATATAGAGTTAGTATCTTGTTATCCCTAGGAACACTTGAGGGCAGAAGACCAAGCAAGAACATGGGCTGATCAACCTGTACCTGCTGTTCTTTTTCATGTATGAGAGTTGATTTACTAAAGAATTCTTTGCTGAGTTAATTTTTACCACATTCACTAATTCACTATGGAAAACCCCCTTGCAAAATTGCAACTTCCCTTGCAAACTGAACAATCCATCTAGCTTTAGTAAATCAATGCCATAGAGTTCAGTAACTTTTTATTTTATGCAGTCACTTTCTGTTCTCTGGGTCTGAGAATTTACCTACTATACTATGATTAGGAACACTGTTCCTACCATTGCCAATCCCACATTTGGGAATATGCATATCTTGGGGTGTCTTCCACTATTGTTATGTTTTAAAAATAAAACCTACACTGACTGAACTATACTGTATATAAAATATATGTATAGCATCTGGAATTACATGATTCATGTCATGTCATCTCTAAGCCAGCATTTTAATTCAGGAAACAGGTGCTGACCCTGGATGATGCAGCAACTAATATGTCACTGGTCAAGGAAGAAAAATGGATAAAGGTATTTTCAGAGTGAGTACTGTATTCACTGTAAGATTAAATCAATTACAGTGAATAATTACACATACATTATATATGCACTTAACATGCACTATATACATATATATATATATGACGCAACATCCGGGCTGACGCCTTAACCAAGTGACTTTCTCTTCCTGGCTCCGTGGAACGCACGCTACCAGCGGCGATTACGGAAGCTCTCCGACATGCCTGTTTGCAGCCGAGGTTTTGTAAGTAGCGCTTTGTAGTGCAAGTGATTACATTACTCCGCAATACTTCACCATATTATTTTTCCTTTATTTTTGGGTGGATATCCACAAGCCCCAATCTGAACATCAACACTCCTATCTGTATATCCACTCTAGAGGTACCGCTTTACAAATGTATGTGGGATTGACTGACAGTACAGTTTAAAGAGTTGCTGTCTGTGTTCCAGTGAAGCTGCCTGTCTAAAAACTCTGGGATCAGCCGGGCTGGGGTAGTTCACTTTGGGACTATTTGCAAGCAGTCACTATTTCTTTTATATTAGCCTAAGGGGTGACATTTTTTGTGGATTTCATAGCATTTGCACTTATTGTATGGCACTTAATATTGACATTTATTTATTGTCAGCACGTAGCACTTTTCTGATGGTATATTATCATCATTTATATTATTTTGTCAGCACGTACCATTTTAGTTTTTGATTGTATTGGTCATTCTATCAGCGCTGTAATTGTTTTGTTTTTATTTTGAAGTATCCATACTTGTGTACAGCAGCGATAGTATTTACATTCCATATTTTATTTTGTCGCTAGCGCTGCTTCTCGCACTTAATATTAATCCCTTCTTTGAACAACTGATTTATGAGGTGTGTTATAGTCGGGGCCAAGATGTCGGAACATTCTTTCAGGAGTTTTGTGGGAATGATGTCATTGGGTGATGTGCTGTCTCGAAGGCTTCTGATAATGTTTTTAGTCATGTCAGTGGTGATTGGGGTCAGAGAGAAATTCGGTGGTTGTGTGATGTTCGTGTCGATATCCTCTTTTTGCTTTGGTTTAGTTTTCCGAATGTTGTCGATTTTGTCGATGAAGAAATTTGATAACTCATTGCAGAATTCTTGAGTATCATTTGCTGGGGGCTCTAAGCAGGTTGGGTTCATTGACTGGGTGACTATTTTGAAAAATTCCCAGTTGAGATGGTGTTCGAGAAATGTTCTTTTTTGGCTTTGAAGATTTGTGGTATTTCACAGTGAGTGCTTTGTAGTTTGTATGGTTTTCCTTGGTAGGATTTCTTCTCCGTGCTCTTTCAGCTCTTCTACGTTCTTGTTTGAGCAGGGTGAGAGTGCCATTAAACCATCTCAAGTTTTTTTTGCGGATGAGTGTTCTGTGTTTTGGCGCCACTGAGTCTGCTGTTTGTAGTAATGCCTTGTTTAGGGAGTTGAGTGTTTGTTCCGTTGAGAGGTTGAAGTTTAGCAATGGTATTTTGTTTGATAATGTGGTTTTGAAGAATAATAATATTATTATGCTTTTTTTTTGGGCAAGTTACCACAACACCATTATCCCGTAGTTTTTAGGATCAAAGATACAACTATGTTGGTGTCCCTTGTCAATTTTACATTGTATTTTTTTAAATGTAACTGCCTACTCCCAAACTGATATTTGAAGTAAAACATGTAGGTAGTTATTTACTAAAGGCAAATCCACTTTGCACTACAAGTGCAATTGGAAGTGCAGTCACTGTAGATCTGAGGGGGACATGCAAGGAAAATAAGAAACAGCATTTTAGCTTGCACATGATTGGATGATAAAATCAGCAGAGCTTCCCCTCATTTCAGATCCTCCCCTGAGATTTACAGTGACTGCACTTCCAAGTGCACTTGCAGTGCACTTGTAGTGCAAAGTGGATTTGCCTTTTGTAAATAACCCCCATAGTCAAGTATTATCCTACACATTTTTTTTTATTATGCATTAAAAAAAGAAAACCAATAAAATTAGACACGCTATCTGCCAATAGAACATAACCAAAAAGTGGATTCTATGCATCTAAAAATATAGAAAATATACCAAATCAAATCATTATTATTCAACCAAAAAATTAAATAAAAGCCTCTTGCATGTGTCCTGCTTCTTAATATAGGGGGTCAACAATGCCAAGAGTTGGTGAAAGCAGGGGTCCGTCATCCAGATATAATTCCGAAAATCATCTGGATTTGTTCTCCTGGAGTTCCCGCAGCAAAGGTATATGACATAATTGGTCACGATTAATAAAACAACTAATTTTTGGTCCAAGAACTACATCTCCTCCTGTTCCTTGACTGGGCTTGGGTCAAAGCAATAACTCCAAGGCCAATAATAAATAACACATTATCTCCTCCGATTCCGCAACATGTCTGGTTGACGAACGGCCGTTCAGAAATTAACTGAAAAGCACGAAATGAAAAGCGCAAACCGAAAAGCGCAAAATAAAAAGCGCAAAATGAAAAGCGCAAATCAACACTCACCAAACTTCTGTTAACATGAAATTAGCGGAAGGAGCCCAAAGAGCTGAAAAACCACGTAGTACGTCAGTACGTTCGTGTTTGTTGCCCGACAATTCCTTGCCATTTGTATGCAAGACAAAATCCAGGCACAAACCTTCAGACAAAAGTCAGAGGTTTTGTCTGTGGAAAATCCAATCGTTTGTATGAAGCTTTATCAAGCGCACATCCAGCACAACTTCTTGCAATTGCTGCAAGCACGCATACAAGCATCACTTCTTGCAATCGTTGCAAGCACGCATCTCACCATAACTTGCATCTCAGCATAACTCCTTGCATTAGTTGCAAGCATGCATCTCAGCATAACTTCCTGCAATTGTTGCAAGCACATTCCCAGTGGCACACAGTCACACATCATTTTTTAGTGGCACTTAATCGGCCTCTCATCTCCAGTGGCATTTTTATATGAGCCACTCACCATTTTCTGTCTGTCATTTCCCCCTTAGGTCAGCCGAGTTCAGGTTCCATCCTATTTTTTCAGGTAAAATTAAAAAAAACATAGGGATGCATGTCACATGTATCTCGTGTTTTCGAAGGGCGACCCTTCACCTCACAGACAAGGTCGCTAAACTTCAGCTTGCTGACAGTGCAAGTATTAGCAGACCGAGCATGCGCCACGAGCTACAGACCATAACATTCCTACGTAGGCCATACCAGACTTCAGCTGCTTGAACCAGTATGCCCTGGGTTCTGGTCCACAGGTTTGTGCTTAGCACAGACAGGCACCCAAGCCAGTCACCTCCTGGCTCAACTCGGTTGCCACACACTCTTTTGAGTTTTCTAAATTTCCACTCAACAGGGTTCTACACAATAGAACAGTTGGCTCTTATCTGTGCCTGTCGTAACTTTTCCTTTACCTCTCCTTTACCTTCTTATCTGAGTTTTCTGTATCCCACTCCGCTCACTATCCTACTACTATGACTCCTCTTAACACATGCACCCCCTTGTTTTTATCTTATAGCCTGAGCCATGTCGCAGGCCGGCAGTGAGGACTTCAAAACTGCCCCTCTGTCACCCTCCGTGGGCTCAGAGAGTGACAGCGTGCAGTCCCTCAGGGGATGGACCATCGCCAAGCTCATAGCAGAGCTGAGACACAGGGGCATTCTCTACCCCACTATGGCCACTTTTCCAGTCTACGCTCTCCACTCTGCACTAGCTGCTAGTCTTCTACCCACACAGTGAACTGGTGCTCCGATACAGCCACAAGGCGCACCTTCAACTTCCTTTCCACCTCGGTCAGGGCTTGCCAGCCCCCGTACAACTGCGGCAGGTGGACTAATTGGGATGGCCTGTCTTATCAGTGGGGACGCAGAGCTTTTCAGGCTCCTCTTCCCACCGCCAGCTGGAGCCGGATGCAGCAGGCATCCCTGCAGTCCATCTCTGGGGCCATTTCCCAGCTGCTCTCCTTGGTCTCTTCCTTAGCCACAACAGTCTCTGATGTCCAGACCAGAGTGACAGTTTTAAAGGGGAAAAGTTTGAGACTTTAAATGAAGCATATGACAGAACATTGGGAAAAATGTATAAACATATTTATTGTCAAAAAGTTTACGACTTCCGGCGCCACATGAGAAGGAGGTAGTAAGCTCCAGCTCCCGCAGCGCTCCTCCATAAACTGCCTTCTAAGCCGGCTACAGCTCTGAGGAGACCCCCCCCGCACTACTGACACAAAGCGTGCTCCTATGGATCGCTTTGTGGAGCGATCGTACGCCCGGGCGGTGACATCCACGATCCCCACCGGAGGAGACACAGCGGCGGACACAGCCAAGATGGTGGCCGCTCCAGGCATGGTGGAAAAGACACACATGCAGCCTCAACAGCAGCCACAGCTCCCCTCAGCTCCAGACTTAACAGGTATGGACCCTACCTCCCCTGCTGGAATCGCACAAGCAGTAGTTACACTGCTAGGTCCCACTCTTACAGCTACTGTTGATGCAGCAGTCCATAGAGGGTTAGAGCAGCTGCACATTGACTTACAAGCACAGGCACAGAGAATTAATCAGGTGGAGGACAGAATTTCCTCCCTGGAAGATGAACTCACAGCCTCATCTGCAGCAGTGGCACGTCTCACAGCTACTAACAGGGACATTTGGGACAAACTCGACGATCTCGAAAATCGTTCGAGGAGAAACAATTTACGCATCATTGGTCTGCCCGAATCTATATCCACACCGCAGCTAACAAACATATGCGCAAAAATCATCCCAGAACAACTGGGCCTTCGCATACCTTGCACTATTGAACGCGCTCACCGCATAGGCCAATTCTCAGAAGCTTGCGCCAAACCCCGCCACGTAATCGTCAAGTACCTCAACTACGTTGACAAGAACGCCATAATGCAAAAGTTTCGCAGTTCACGCTCTTTAATGGTCGATGGCGCTAAACTCCTACTTTTTGCAGATTACTCCATGGAGGTGATGAAACAACGTAAAGCGTTTTCACCAATCTGCTCCACCCTTCATCATAACCAAATCCGGTTCTCCTTAGCCTACCCAGCTATCCTCCGCATCCAAACACGTGAAGGAGAAAACCTCACATTCCACACACCTGAAGAGGCGGAACTTCACCTCGCCACCCGTGGAAATGAAATGGAACATAGCAACACTGAAGAAAACCCACTATCGTCCTCGCCATCGGCAGTAAAGGCACCACCCAGGCACCAACGCAGTCCCACCAAACCCCCATACAAACGCAGCCGCTTTATCAACCAGGAAGATCGATCTCAAATTCGCTGAAGGACTCCAGAAACTTTAAATAATCAATCGTGCTCGCACGGATGGGTAATATTACCCCCCCTTTTACCTCTAACCTGGTCTCTCCCTATTATACCTGTTAGCCTGTTTATTTGTACAGTTACATATGGTTGCATTTAATCATTTGCTCAAGGTCTGGTTTTAATGCCTCTCAGCCTGATTAATTACCCCCCAGCTTCCACTTTTTGTATGCCCAAAGGGTCAACCTACTACCTTAGGTGATGTCTACGGCTCTTAACCACTCACCGGTCGGGCCCTTTGATTGAGGCCCCTTTTATTTACTTTTATTTTTTCTTCACCGAGCCTATTTTATGGCACGGATACAAGCGGACATCTCCCTGTCCCTCCTTCCCTGTCTAAACCCCTTCCACCAACCCCTACATACCCCCCCCTTCCTTCCCCCCCTTCCCACCTCTTCCTTCCATCCCTCACTCCTCTTAGCCGAAATCGTGCTCATATCTGAGGAGCTAGCGGGTCGCTGAGAGGCATTATGTTTAGTGGAAACTCATGTGGAAAAAAGTGAAGTACACTGTTTGTAGTTTGTTTTGTTTTAACCGAAACGTTGTTTTAATACAGCTCTTATATCATTTATTAATAGCTATGCAATTCATGTTTACCTTCTTAGTACCCTTACTTATATGTAACCTACAATATTCGGGTGATTCCAGTATGGTTGACACTGTACTTACCAGGTGGCTCTGGGACAAGCCTCCTACTCATTATCTTTATTATCTCCAGTCATGTCTCTCTCAGCTGATGGGAATCACCTGAAATTTATTTCGTGGAATGTTAAGGGGCTCCGATCCCCAAATAAACGTATGTCTATTCTCAGACACCTGCGACGTCTCCGGGCAGATGTGGCTCTATTGCAGGAGACACACCTGTCCGCAGATGACTTAGCACGCCTTAAGAAAATGTGGGTGGGATCTGTATACGGATCACCTGCCATAGGCCGTAAAGCTGGTGTAGCTATTCTAATACACAAAAACCTACGACACTCCGTCAGAGAAGTCAGGGCTGACTCCCTAGGCCGCAAACTGACTATACACATGACTATAGGAGACAAAGCGGTGGCTATCACTAATATCTATGCCCCCAACTCCCCAGACGTTTCCTTCTTCCAAGACATGGTACAATGGATTCTCACTGCCCCTGAGGTTTTACATTTAGTAGGCGGAGACTTTAACGCTGTCATGTCCACACTAGCAGACCGCACATATCGCCCTACACAAAGGACACGTGGCGATTCCCCTAGGACACCAATCTCTACCCCCTTAGCGCACTCCATTGACTCTATGCATTTTCTTGACATCTGGCGACTGAGGCACCCTACAGACAGAGAGTACACCTTTTTCTCGCCCCCACATAATACCTTCTCTCGCATAGATTACTTTTTTGCCTCCCCAGCCCTAGTTTCTGTAATAGACACCCCAGACATTTATGATGCCAGAATTTCAGATCACAGCCCCATTGCAGTTCATCTGACCCAGACCACGGCCTCAACTCCTTCCCCTACATGGCGTTTCCCTTCATATTTAGCGGACAATGAAGACTTCCGACACGTATTGCACCAAACATGGGAAGAATATATCTCCACAAATGGAGCACATATATCTGACCCAAACCTCTTCTGGGAAGCGGGTAAAGCCTTCCTGCGGGGTAAAATTATCTCCTACACTGTTCAATTTTAAATGTCGCAACTGGAGGCACTAAATGCACCTATCACTCTAGAAGACATACAACACACGATCAAATCTATGGCTTCTGCCAAAGCTCCAGGTCCACATGGATTCACTGCTGAATTTTTCAAACTCACAACTGACTTTATTCCCCACACCCTGAAGCATGTCTATGCAGCCATGTGGGATGGAGGTCCATACCTCCCCACAGGAACACAGGCCCATATCAAATTAATTGCCAAAAAGGGGAAAGATCCTCTACTCCCAGGCTCCTACCGTCCAATTTCATTAATAAATGTGGATGTAAAAATCCTATCTAAAATAGTAGCATCACGCTTAGCCCTCCTGCTCCCGTCCCTACTACACCCAGCCCAATCTGGCTTTGTCTCAGGACGATCAGCTACACTAAACATCCGTAAAGTCTTAATGGCTCTAGAATACGCTAAAACCCACCCCGACCAAGACGTTGCAATTATGTCCCTAGATGCGGAAAAAGCCTTTGACAACATTGGTTTCTCATGGCTATTCACGGTAATGGAGAAATTCGGCTTTTCAGGACAAATCACAAAATTCCTATCATCAATGTATGCTTCCCCAACGGCGCGCCTTGTCACTCCGGACTTCATGTCAGACACCATCCCTTTAGCAAAGGGAACGCGACAGGGATGCCCGTTATCCCCGTTGTTATTCAACATCGCGATTGAACCCCTGTCTTGAATCCTCAACTCAACCGAGGGAGTTAGTGGCATCACTATGGGTAACCAAACACTTCGCTCTGCGCTATTTGCGGACGATATTTTATTGTTTTCTACTGACCCCATATCGGACTTTGACAGACTGAAACAACTTTTTGCGGCCTTCCGAATCTGCTCGGGCTTTCGAATAAACTTTGATAAGAGTGAAATCCTAGCATTGCACCCACGCCTCTCTACTAAATGGGCACACATGTCCCCGCTGGCCATTGCATCCCAATATATTACATACTTGGGAATAAACATAGGGCGTGACCCATCCTCATTATATGTACTCAACTACCCTCCCTTGGTTGCCAAAATAATCAGGGAATTGGAGGCTTGGGGTGCCCTTCCCCTCTCGCTCTTTGGGAGATGCCACCTCTTTAAAATGGTCTCGTTTGCACGTCTGCTGTATCCCATGCAGACCATACCTCTATTACTGAGGCACTCAGATGTACAGAAACTCCACAAGGCACTGACAGCTTTCCTATGGCCGGGAAAAAAACCGCGCATTGCGCTTCAAAAATTATGTCTCCCGAAGAGCGAGGGGGGGCAGGGCTCCCTAACATTCGTTTCTATAACTTAGCTTGTTACTCAGACAGGGCCTAGATTGGTTAACGGGAAGTTCCAAATATTCTAATCACGTCCTGGAAGATGCTATGGCTTACCCCTACAATCTTACAGGCATCCTCCACTCTAATCCTAACAACCTGCCTTGCCACCTCAAAACTAGCATACTTTTCAGAGATACTGTCATCGCCTGGAGAGAGGTCAGAAAATTACTTGGACTCCCCTCTAGCATTTCTAAACACCTGGCAATACAAGGCAACCCTATGTTCATACCTTCTATTCTACATAAAGCCTATACCCAATGGCAATCCAGAGGCCTCACAAGGATAACTTCAATGTACCAAGATAAGCCAGGTTCATTCAAGCCGTACCAAACCTTGATGCGAGAATTCTCCCTGCCGACAACTCACAGCTTCTACTATCACCAACTTACGGATTTTCTGAGAACATGCTGTGCTCCTGATTCGGACCCCTTTAAACCATCCTTTATTGACAACATAATACAAAGCAAAGAATACTCTATCTCCACTATCTACTCTCATCTCATTCAACACCAAGCGCGGAAATATTGCCTCGCACCCTTCCAAAAATGGTCTCACCTCCTGGGGGATGAAGACCTACCCGACAAAATCCTTGATGGATATAGGCTCATACGTAAGCTTACAATTTCTGAAACCTGGCGTGAGACCCAATTTAAGATCATCCACAGAGCATACTTCCCTTTCCGTTTTAACAAAGAAGACCCGTCTCAAGCGCTTTGCCCATGGTGCTCGCTGCCAAGACCCACACTGCTACACAGGCTCTGGGAGTGTCCTGTTGTTACCAAATATTGGAATGATGTGATTGCCTACATCAACAAAATCAGTCATATCAACCTTCACAGAGACTGCCTACTATGCCTATTCAGCATTATGCCTTCAGCCTCCTCCTCGTCCTCACTGGACTCTCCTAACATACCACACTGGGCTCATATTTGTCTTCTTGTAGCCCGCAGGACGATCATGTCCCACTGGATTACGACATCACCGCCTAGTCTACCTGCGGTTATAAAAGCTTTGACATCATTATTTTATTTGGAAAGATTGGATCTCATCACGTCAAACCTCCGATTTACCCAACGATTTTGCAAACGATGGAGAAGGTTTCTAGAAGCCACATTTCCTCAACGGACTATCCAAGACATAATGCATCCATTTCGTTACACAGAGTGGTACCTGACAAGAGATATTTCAAACTCGCTTGGAAAACTTAAACTACCTCCAGTGTCAGACCCTTCTTCATTTAAACCACCTTAAGCTGTTTAAGCTATCTACATCCGCCTACAGCTCCTTAACATCCACCAACCTCATATATTCAGCCATGGGACTTTCTTCACCCGAACAAATTGTCTTGACCAAACCATAATGTAGGTTATTTAGTTAGTCATGTTTAAAAGTTGCCTCCATTCCCTAAAGGTACAAAAGTTAAGATAGACCTGAGCCACCCCCATCAAATCATTCTTTGCAGCTATTACCTTTTGTACCACCACCCCCTCCCTTTTAGAATGTAAGCTCTACGAGCAGGGCCCTCCTGTACCTTTTGTATTGAACTGTACTGTAATTGTGTTGTCCCCCTTATACATTGTAAAGCGCTGAGTAAACTGTTGGCGCTATATAAATCTCGTATAATAATAATAGACCAGATTTGGCAATTCCTGCCTAATGTTAGTGATAGGCCGGTAATAGTGACTTGCTTTTCCCCTTCCCCCTTCCTTCCCCCTTCCCTCTCCCCCGTCTTCCCTATAATTGTCTTTAGATATAATAGCCAATATGTATCAAGAATAGCTGTATATCTCTGCCCTATACTTGCATTGTAAAAAGTTGTATATGGAAATAATTTGAAAAAATCAAAAAATATTTTTCAAAAAAAAGTTTATCTAGCACATAAGGTTTACATGCAAAATTCATATATGTGCAAATCACGAATACATTATATATACACATACATAAAAGGTAAAACAAGCATGTGCCTGTTACCGGTATACAGGGCTCCATGTGATCAATTGGTTTATATTGACAGATATACTGTAGAAATAGAAAAAGGGAACATGGTAAATAAAAATCATGTCTAAAAGAAGACATAGGTACCAATGAATCTAATGCCGCGTACACACGGTCGGACTTTTCGTCTACAAAAGTCCAACGGACGCTGACGGACTAAAGCTGGCTGGTAATCCGATCGTGTGTGGGCTTCTTCGGACTTTCAACGTACTTTTTTAGCCTCAAATCCGACGTACTTTAGATTTGAAACATGCTTCAAATCTTTACGTCGTAACTACGACGGACCCCGAAGTCCGCTCGTCTGTATGCTAGTCCTACGGACAAAAAAATGACGCATGCTCATAAGCAAAAACTAAACGGAAGCACTCGGTCTAGTAAAACTAGTGTTCGTATTGTAGGTAGCACATTCATCACGCTGCAAAATCTGTGATCGTTGAATGCAGCGCATTTTATTTCTTCTTTACGAATGCTCTAAAGAACGAAGGTGTTTTGCTGTTCATAATCAGAGTTCTCCCAAACTGATTTCTGAATTATTTTTCTCTTTGATCTCATGAATGATATAGTATGCTTTTTATAAACAATGTTTCCATACTAATAATACTTTTTCCCTTATTTTTTTTTTTTTTTTTTAGGTTTGTAAAGTTACCACAAAGAACCCATTATTCTTTTTTTTTTTTTTCTAGTGATTATTTTTTATTTTTTAGATAAAGTTAACCCAAAGCACCGTTTTTGTTTATGTATATTTTTTTTTTTTCAAGACTTACCACTTGAACATTCTTAACATTAGTAATGTATTTTTGTTGGTGTGTTTTTTTAAAACTCAATGAGATTGTTGTCCCTTGTTAATTTAACATTGTGTGTAAAATCAATGATTTCAAAGAAAACACATAAAGTCTTTTGCTAAACTCAAAAAAGATCCATTTATTCATGGTCAAAATAAAATAAAGAGGAAGTCAACGCTGGAAAAAGTCGGTGTACAAGAAAATTGGGATCTTGAGGAGTCCATATAAGAGGGAGCACAATCTGGTCCAAGAATCCCAGAGATCAACAGCACCAGCAGATGATCTAGATGTCCCCAGACTGTGGTCCTACAACAGCCTGCGTCTTCTGTCAGACCAGACTGAACCCAGGTCATCACTTTCTTCTCTTCCCTGCAGCCTTTCCTCCACGCTGCCCTGCAGCCTTCCCTGCAGCCTTCCCTGCAGCCTTCCCTGTAGCCTTCTTTTGAGGCTGTGGCTCTGGTGTTTCAGTTGTGGCAGGAGGAGGAGGAGGAGGAGGAGGGGGGGGGCTGCCTCATGTAGTTGGGTGTTTTTTGTTAGCGTGCCCTGCAGCCCCTTATGGATTGTTTCCCCAAATAGGCGCTCACAAATGAGGCGCTGCTCCCAATCCATCTGAAGAAGCCTGCTGGCTAAGTAGCAGCCATAGGCTTCTTCCGCTTCGGGGGGGCTTGTTAAAAAACGGGTGGCCTGTTGCATGAGGCGCAGGGATGCGTCCTGTGTGACCATCCCCTTCCTGGCCCTTTTTTTGGGAAGGTGGAGGGGAGGCACTTGGGATTGGGTGAGGCTCCTACTGGGCCCAGCCACCTCACTTGGCCCAGCCACCTCACTTGGCCCAGCCACCTCACTTGGCCCAGCCACCTCACTGGGAGCAGCCACCTCCTGCCTGACACTGGGCCCAGCCTCCTCCAGGATGATGGTGAATCCGGCCTCCTCCAGGCTGTCCATGGGCCCGGTCTCCTCCTGCCTGCCACTTTCCCCACATTCCTCCTGGATGGACTCATCCTGTGTATAAAAAAAGGACAATAGTTTTAGTTTCTTTTTTTGGGTTCATCAATGACACACAGTTTGCTTCTCATGACTAGCAAATTCAATGTGAATACATCTCTTTAATAAAAGAGTCTAATCAGACACCCTAAATATTTCAAGCAGGTGCCAAACATATTTAGTCACTACTATCATTTGATATGTATACACAATTTGGAGTGCTAAATTATTTGAGACAATTATAACATCCAGTTAACATCATTAATATTAGTACAGTAAATATTTGTTAAAATAATTTACCTGACTCCAGATGGTCATATCCGGTTCATCCAGGATGGAAGACCCAGCTTGCTCCTCATCAGCCTCTGCTGGGGTGGAGGGAAGGGTGGAGGGAAGGGTGGAGGGAAGGGTTGAAAGTGATGCCCTGGCTTCATTCTGGTCATCAAGAAAACGGAGTTGATTGTAGTACCACAGCCTGGGTACATAAACATCATCTGCTGATGCTCCTGATCTCCTTGATTCCTGGATCTTCCTATGCTCCCTTTTATACATGTTCCTCAAGAC